>OY735212.1:54224837-54299837 GCA_963457665.1 Thysanoteuthis rhombus | reverse complement strand
GTATAAATGTTTTTATCAGATTTTTACCATTCAATATTGTTTCCAAAATATTATTTCCCATATATATTAAAAACCAACAACCAAAGCAGTCAACATAGGTTTTTTCAGTTTTTTAGTTAGTCTGGCTGGCTGGCTAGCTGGCTGGCTGGCTGGCTATGTATGTATGAATCAAGCGTGCAGGCTGTATCAATAAAGCTAGAGGGCTGAAATTTTAAGCATTTACTTTTTTTTTTTGCTTTTTATTAAATTCATCCCCATACGAATTGGGGTTTTTTTGTTGTTTTTTTTCGGGGAGGGATTAAATTTGTGATGTATTTTTATACCAAATTAGTCCCTGTGTCTGTGTCCAGTAGCATTAACGCTTATTTCTTAAAATTCGGAATTTTCAGTAATCAAGACCCACCAATAGCCACGAAGGAACATTTTTAATTGTTCACCCCCAATATGGCATGATGCCAAAATATGCCCGTCACGTGACGGTCTCTATTGAGTGACAACCAAGATCTGTATATTTTATCGGTTTCTCCCTTCCTTCCCTAGGAGTCGCTTGTAAGTACTCAAAGTCATTTATTGCGGTCGTTTGTGTGAAAAGTGATTTGTTAATTACAGTTCAATTCTATCTGTTGCAATATGTTCCCCTTTGTGCATGTTTTTTGTTTTTTTGTTTTTGTTTTTTTTGTTTTTTTGTTTTTTTCAAATCAAATAGTTTCTACCTCTACAAGTTCTAAATATACTCAATTGCATCTTGGATATGATGAATAGCTTCGGCGGCCATGTCCCTCTCCCAAATCGTCGTAATACAAGCAATAAAGCTTAGTACAGTTCTGGTCACCTCAACCCAAGATATTTAAAAATCCAGGGTTGGGGGACCTTTTTTTATCATCATCATCATCATCATCATCATCATCATCATTAATATTATAATTATTATTATTATTATTATTATTATTATTATTATTATTATTATTAGTAGTAGTAGTAGTAGTAGTAGTAGTAGTAGTAGTTGCTTAAAGGCCGTTCCTGTTAGCTATTTAGCTAAGTCACTTCCTTTGTATTAAATTGTTATCAAAATTATTTGTGAATAAATGAGGGGAACTATTCCATAAATGGTATTTTCCCCAAAAGGGAAAGACATTCGCTTGCTCTTGAATGCGAGAGGGGAAAATCTTTCCCCAATATTTTGAGGTGTAAAAAGGAAGAATTTGACCCTTAGAAGGTGAAAAATCAACATTTGAAACCTTTACCCAAAGTCGTCTGACACCAGTGGGAAATACGCCATTCTTCCGGTCCCCAGGAACAGGCACAATCATTATCATCATCATCCTTTTAGCATCTGTTGTTGGATACAGACCCTCCCCTAAATTCTCCAAACCTCCCAATCATGGGCGTCACAAAGTGAGTACTTTCTAAACTTGTCTAGTTCGTCAGCACATCTTATTTTAGGCTGGATGCAGTTTCGCATATGATCTCTGGGAATTCACGGTGAATCGTGGTATCCAACAGCTGTCTGTCATTCTATATTGATGAGAGACCGACAAAAGAAAAGAATGTTGTCGTTTGTATCGCAGGTGCAAGAGACAAAACCAACCAACTACAGTATAACAGAGCTGCAATCATTTTGGCTATTTTAGAGCTAAATCTAGCTATTTCTTTCAATCTAGTACAAGCTATTTTGGAATTAGATTTATATGTTGGGATGCATCATCCGACCGCGTTATGATGCAAACTGCGTCATAATAAACAGTGTTAGAACCGGGGATATCTTTAATACATGCGTCCTATCCGCTGACAAATCCGACGTAGCAAAATGAACACACAGATACCAGAAACGAAAATCCAGCGATGCGCGTTGTCAGAAGCATGAAAACGTGTTTAATCTATTGTCAAATTCTTTGCACTGCATAACGTCATTTATCTGGTTATGCTAATGTAATCTGATGCCGTCGTTTATACCCGCTTTCCACCCGTATATTCTGGCTTTGTGACTTGCTTCCAAGCGATACGTTGGCGGGTACTGGGGTGTATTTTGTTTCCGTCTTTGACTATTTGCCAAATGACACGTGCCAAATTACTTACTCGCCTCTCTCTCTCTCTCTCTCTCTCTCTCTCTCTCTCTCTCTCTCTTACATAATTTACTCAGGGGTTTTGTGTCAAGCACAGACACAGACAAGTATGATATGCCAACGGTCCCATATATATATATATATATATATATATATATATATATATATATATATGCACATATGTGTGTGTGTGTGTGTGTATGCTTCCTATCATACTTATGTTATCAGATGTAATTACTGTCATAGTTGATACTAACGTCGATGACGAAGACTAATAGCTAATATTTAGGTGAATGAATGTGCTCCGAATGAGACATCATTGAGTTAGATATACTGATAAACAAATAGATAACATTTTAACAGATAGATAGATAGATAGATAGATAGATAGATAGATAGGATTGGTATATTTGTATGGATTTTTTTTAAATCTGACAATGTGTGATGAAGTGATATTTTTTTGACAAGGCCCGGCGACACATCAAAATAAAGTTTTCATTTGTATAGCAAGCCCTCTGATATTGTCATTTCACTTTCATAGATAGATATGAATTGAATGAGAAAATATGAAAACACTGTTTTAGGTAAAACCAGTTACGTAATTGCGAACAAGCTAAGATAGAGAGACAGAAAGACAGACACTACGACTTGAGTGAATTCCATTCCTAATGGATATCCTATATATGTGGCTTTGTGTCATACTAAGCTTAACTCAGTGTACATATTTGCATATATTTGTATAAACATTAAATCAAATTTGGGATTATTATTTTCGGTCAATGGTATTTTCAGCCATTGATTTAATGGGGTCCCATGTGTTGTATGCTAAGTTTGTATTTCGATAGTTACATATTTATGGATAAATTTTACAGAACCATAATTTTCAAAAACACATATCGTTCCCTTTTCGGAATTTTCGCCACCCTGCGGTAGCCTTGTCGGATGGAGTTACCACAGGGCGGGGAAAAATTTGAGAACAAAGGAAATGGAGTGTTATAAAAGATTGGTTTTGAGAAATGTATTCATGAATATATACGGAAATTATTGATATTTATCAAGTATACTTAGGTGTCAATAGAAATTGATCGAAGAAAACTTCGTTGCACCAACCTTAAACATAGAGAGACCTTGCATTCATCATCATCAGTCTTTTAACGTCTGTCCTTGGACGTAGACTTTCCCCATGATTTGCCAAACTTCTTTATTGTGGGCGTCGTGGATCTAGTGTTATCCGAATTTATCAAATTCGTTTCTCCATCTATCTAGTACTCTGCCGGCCTCGGTTGCGCATGTGATCTCTGGGTATCTACATTGTGAGTCGTGATGTCCATCGGTTGTCTGCCATTCTTGCAACATGGCCAGCACATTGCCATTTGAGGTTTTATGGATTCTATGATGTCTCGGACTCCTGTTTTCTCCCAGATATATTTTGCTGTCTTATGGCCTTTCTCCCAGATATATTGTGCTGTCTTATGGCCTTTCCATAATTCTTTCGTATGCACGTTGCATGGTTCTCAGTTTGCGAGTCTCTTGGTTAGGTTCCATGTTCCAGCTTCATGTAACTATCTGGAGGATTCATTGGTTGTATACCCTTCTTTTTAAGATTAGTGGGATCTTGTTAGTGAAAGTTGAGCTTGCTCTGCCAAAAGCTTGTCATCCTAGAGTGATTCTTCCTTTGATTTCTTTTTCTTCTTCTGAGAGTCTCATGGAGATTTGTTGTCCTTGGTAGATATCATGGTCTACTTTGTCCAATTCGGCGTCTTTGATTTTGATCTTTGTGTTCCTATTTCCGACGTGGTTGTTGTGCATGATCTTCGTCTTGCCGAAGTTCATTTGTAGGCCGACTTTCCGTTTTTTCATTCAGTCCACCTAGCATTAGTTGGAGGTCGTTTATGTTTTCTGCAAAGAGGGAGATGTCGTCTGCAAATCTGAGATTGCTCAGATATTCGTCGTCTATTTTGATTCCTTTGATTTTCCAGACCTTGTTTTAATTGAGTTTAAACACCAATCCCAGACACCAAGTGAATACACGTAACTATCTAAACCACAGACAAGACAACGAATGCGCAAATATTTGATACTAAAACTGTCAATCTAAGTTTCATCAGTTTTCATGTGGCTGGCTAAACAGACCATACTGATTGAGCTAGAGGGCTGGAAATTCAAGCATTCAATTATTATAAAGTCCAGAAAAATGTTTTTGTTTTGATTTTCAGTCCCATTTCCAGCAGAGGATCCAGTTTGCAAGGCTAAATTGATCCCTCACTTTGTGTCCAGCAGTATTCACGCTTTTTTTTTTCGAAAATTCTGACTTTTTTAGTGATCACCTTCCAACAATAGGCAAAGAAAGTAACTTTCATTGATCACCTCTTTTCCCGATTTTTTGATTGATCACCCTTGAAACAGCATGCTGCCAAAAGTCGTCGACAACGCGCTGATTCCCATTGAGTAACTAAGCAGATCGGTTTTAATACGTTTTAGATTCAAACAACAAAACTCCGAGAGGATTTGTGGAGTTAGAACGTCTTCAGCCATTAACATTTTCTAATATAAAGAAAGGATTTTCTTCCCATAGACACTGATAATCATTGTGACATAAGCTGAACAAACAGCAACTGCGGGCCTCACAATCTCTAACCATGAAGTGACCGAAGAAGTTTTCGGTTATTTTGGTTTGTATTTTCCACAATATCTCATGTTCCATCAAATTTTGAGTTGTCCATGCGTGCAAACAAAAACTTATGCTGAGCAATTGTTTTTCCTGAAACCAAAGTGTGTACGCATTGATTCAGTAGCAGGCCAAGACAGAGTTGTAGGGGGTGACCTGCCCCAGATGACACCATCAGGGGGGGGAACACCGAGATGACCGCCTCAACATTTTTCATATAGTTTTTTTCTTGATTTTTTTCACAATATCTCCGAAAGGTCTCATTGAATTTCAAAATATTCCTTGGAAGGTCGGACAATGGGCTACGGAAGGAGTGGATAATTTTAGGGAGGATCAATGCCAAATTACTTCCCCTAAAAATGGCGTTGGCAGAGGTATGCGCTCTCTGAGTGCATTCCAGTTTTAAAGATACTGAACAAAATCATATTCATAGTACCCACACTTATAGTTGGGGGATGACCTCATAAGTAACCGCCCCGGCTAAAAGCAAGCATAGGCCTGTCACTGCTCGTTACTAGATTCGTTACATACTTATGAAGGTTCTCTGTTCTTGAAATTCGAAATTATCTCAAGATTTTTTTTAGGTGCAGTTTATCTCTCATCGATAAAAACACTGTATGACATTTTGTATTAACGTTGTTAATATTTTATTCGATAAATGGAAGTAATTTTTCGATAAATGAGACATCAATAGGTATTTCTTACTTTTATATGATGTGATGACGAAATTAATAAATAATAATAGAAGGAATCAATTCACTATCATTATTGTTTCAATTAAGTGTATAATTGAACAACCGTGCCCAATAAAAGTGACAAAATATGATACCCCTTTTTACATGTGCGTGTTTTTGTGTGTTCCAAAACTCCTAGCCATACTGCTTTGTCTATAGACTTGAAAGATGGCATCAGTACTCCACCAGACCCCCACTAAGAAACGACTTTTTTGATTTTTGGAAAAAAGGGCTTTTACTACCTTTTTGGGCCTTATTCTGGTGAGTTCATAAATAACATCTAGATCCTCCAGAATCTAGATGTTTCTAGATGTTTTGTAACTCTATTTCATGACAGTGATATCATATATATAACTTATTCCGACAATGTTTATTTTTCGATGGAATTTTACATGACAAATTTTGACACCACGCAATTCATAGACAAACGCAATTTATGGGTCTTCCTTTTATGATATGGATGGTGTGATGTGGATCTTCACACGCGTATGTGTGATTTGGGGGTACTGCATGGGAGGAGGATTCCCGGGAATCAGGCACGCTCCATTTATGCAGTATCTTGCCTGATAGAAGGAACGACTCATCCATCATAACCATTCTTTTTTAATATAGATACTAGTATCAACACTCACTCATGACTTGCAAATAAAGAGTCAAAAGTGAATATATATACAGAAAAAAAGTGTACACACACACACACACACATATATATATATATATGTATATGTATATATATATATATATATATATATATATATATATATATATATATATATCGATGATATCATTAATGATATTCTATTTGAAAATGATTTTATCAAAACAAGCAGTGTAGTTGGAATTTTGAAATTTAATATTTTCCCTAAATCAAAATTGCTCGTGATTACGTAAGTGTTGTTTTCATCACATTCAATATTCTCCGATATTTACTGAATGTCATTCATCATTCTTGAAAATGGATCAACGATGAAACATGTGTCGGGAGTTTTTTATATATATATATATATATATATATATACATATATATATATATATATATATATATATATATATATATATATATATGTATGTATATATATATATATATATATGTATATATATATATGTATATATATATATATATATATATATATATATATATATATATATATATATATATATATATATATACCTAAAGTTTTTAATCAAACCAAATGAATCAAGAACAGAAGAGAATAATCCATCATTTTTTCCAAGTATAAACGAACAGCAGAATTTCCAAATATGAATAAGGATAGCGAAAATAATATTCGAAAAATTGATTGCCAGGCCATGCAATTATGTGATAAAATTCTTGGCCACGTATTGACAAGCAAACTAGAGATGGTAAAAAAAAACTTCAAGTTCAGAAAACACCTCACGAAAGGTTGAAATACTTGAGAAATAAGGTGTTTGAATCACGTCAAACGTTAGAATGAGATTAAAAAAGCATTAGGAGACCCTCAAAAGAAGAAGAAATCAAGCGAAGAATCACACTAGGATGGCAAGCCTTTGGCAGAGCTAGCTCAACCTTCAAAAATAATAAGATCCCATTAATCCTAAAGAGAAGGGTGTATAACCAACGCATCCTCCCAATAGTCACTTATGGAGCTGAAACATGGAACTTAACCAAGAAACAGACCCGTAAGCTGAGAACCATGCATCGTGCACATGAAAGAATAATGCTGGGCCTCACATGGAGAGACCACAAAACAGCACAGCACATCCGGGAAAAGACAAGAGTTAGAGACATCATAGAATCCATAAAAAATCTCAAATGGCGGTGGGCTGGCCGTGTTGCAAGAATGGCTGACAATCGATGGACGTCACGACTCACAACATGGATTCCCCGAGACCATATGCGCAACCGATGCCGGCAAAATGTTAGATGGAGAGATGAGCTAGACAAGTTCAGGAAGTACTGGCTCCGTGACGCCCATGATAGAGAAGTGTGGCAAATCCTGGGGAAGGTCTATGTCCAACGACGGACGCTAAAAGACTGATGATGATGATGATGATGATGATGATGAGATATTTTCATTGTGTCTAAGTGAATAATTATCGAATAACAGAATCAGCATCCGACTATTGGAAAGAAAAAGCACTTGGATTTGTAAATGAACAGTGAAATGCTTTAAAAATCCTCCAAAAACGAGTCCAGCACTTAGAAATTCTCAAATATTAAAAGATATCCTGGAATTTCAAAATGAATTTGTTATAGTTCCAATTGATAAGGCGGCAAATAATATAGCATTTATGTATGAAAAAGAATATCATATTCAAAAGATATTGCCTGAAGTATATTTAACAGAAACACCATCATCTACATATAAACTATCTATTTGTGAACCTGATTATACCAAATTTAATAAAATCCTATCATGTGAAAACTTAGAACTTGAGGCAGATGAAAATATACCAAAATTACTAATTATGTGAATGGCTTGGTTCCAGGAATAAAGATTATTGGGAGAGATTACCTCAGCAGTAAGACCGTTTAGATTTTTCTCCAGCCTGAGCAATATACTTTTATGGTGGGACCAGCTTACTAATTATGTACTGGATACCAAAAATGCATCAAATCGAATAGTTGCCTGCTTTATTGTAGCCTCCAGAATTTGTGTTACTTAACCTCTTAGTACAGCTGTTTCTCAAGTTTTTTTTTAATTCATATACAATCAAATACATAAACTCCATATCAAAAGTAAATTCTATAGTGAATTAAATCTCTTTTGGGAAGAGAACAATGCTATGAAAAGAATGTTAAAGAAAAAATGGATATCATTGATTCGTGTAATGGTCCTAAATCTATCTCAAACTACGATTTTAGTTCTCCTTATACAAAAATTCCCCATGAAGATCTCATTAAAGAATTAAATTTTAAAAAATGGATTGGGACATTTACAGGAGGAAATAGTAAATATATTGGGTTTGCAATCTCTAAAGCTTTCTGTTGTAAAACAAAAAAAGGCAAGACTTCACGTGCTCTTCCCTTAAGGTGATTGTTGGTCATCCTATTTGGGAATGATACTTTAGAATAGTTAATAGAATATTTCATCAGATCATATTCCATGCTAAATATTTTATAGAACTATATTAGCAGAATATTTAAGGATAGTATGAACTACACTCAGATTTATAGATTTTATACCGAAAATCATTTCATTAGTTGAAAGAAAGGCCAATCAAGATGGCGATATTGTAAAGACTTTTAGACAATTCAATAAAACCATGAGATATCCTGATCCCTTTGATATTTATCAGCTTGACCATAACGAAATGATAACGAGAATTAAAGAATATGTTAACAAGAATATAAGAATAGAATAACTGCAGAATCGAATTTTATTTATGCAATGATAAGTAGTTGGGTGGGATGGGAGATTGAACACGGAATTCCAAGTAACAAATGTTTGAGTATATCAAAAGAATAGCCCATATAGGTGTTACAACCGACTAAAAAGTGGTTTGGTTTCGTCTCAACTAAATATATATATATATATATATATATATATATATATATATATATATATATATATATATATATATATATATATATATATATATATATATATATATATATATATATAAGGATATTTGATTTGATAATTTAGAGGATATCATAATATCGGTGGAAGCAAGATGGTACTCGGCGAAAAAAATTAAGCTTAAAGTTAGTGATCTTTGAAAAAGAATGTCAAATTCTTTAGTTGAATATATTAGTAGAAAATCAACAGTGTTCATGTGTTAGTAGTATTCTTAAAGATGATATAATTTGGTTTGCATGCAATCTGCGATTAAAAACTACACAATGGATTTAATATTCACATGGGTGAACACTCAATAGAAGTGACATGACAAACGAGTCACGTCTACTGTAATACTTATTGATCACTCATTGTCAAATACGTTTTGAAGGTAACCTATGTAAGTAAGCCCTGTGTTTCAAAAAAATCAAATGATGCTTTCTATAGAATAACATCCATATACAATAAAGTATGATAATATCAAAAATATTTTTTAAGCTACATTTAGTATGACATGGCCCTAGAAATAAGCAAAGCTACAAATCAAAATCATAGCCCAAGGGGGGGGGTGTTTGATGAACACTGCTGGATATAAATGTTTTGTTTTTTTTATCATCGAAACATTCCCATGGTAAACAAACGGTGATCCTAGTGAGAAAATTTCCCACATAGTGCTATAATATAAAATTCTGTGTAGAACATAAAAATGCATCGAAGAAAATTTCCTTAATTATTGGGAAATATCTTACTGAAATGATAATATTTTAGGAAAAAGTTTGTGATATTTAGTGTTAATTTTCTAGAATATATATATATATATATATATATATATATATATATATATATATATATATATATATATATATATATATATAGTATTCATTGAATATGGAACTGGAATAGCTGATGAAGATTTAATCGAAATCAAAAACACTGTTTGAAAAAGGAGGTTTCTAAGTTTTACATTGCCTTATTTTTAGGAGATTATATTTTTAGGGTGACTTCCACCTACCACCAGGCATTCTTATTCTCTGGTAAACATGTTTCACATTACATTAAGAAGGATGACTCGTTCAATTGCGTCGAATTCTTCAGAAATTTCACGTTAAAGATCCTGAAGTATTCTTGGATCATCTCTGGAGATTTTGTTTTTCAAGTATCCCAAAAGAGTTCCAGGACCGGAAAAGCAATTTTCCGGCATTGTAGTGTCTTAAAATATCCAAGCAATTCTTTTCTGTATGGCATGTTGCCCTAACTTGTTGAAACCAGCAATTATCACCCGGCCAAAGTTTGTTGATCTTTGGAATTAGACAATTACTCAACAACATCTCATACCGCTCCGTATCAAAAGTGATAGTATGATTATTTTCATCTTCAAAGAATATATATATATATATATATATATATATATATATATATATATATATATATATATATATATATTGCAGCTAGGGTACTCTCTATTTGCTTTCATATCAAAGAAGTACGGTCCAATAACTTCGTAAGTCGTCATTCAGCACGAAACAGTCACATGTTTGGAGTGAAGTGAGTTAATAAAATGTGCAAAGTGACCCAAATTCTGCGATTTCGTTTGTTGACCGATATTTTTTTTTTCTTCTTTTTAGATGGAAGCGTGCCTCATTAAGGAATTCTGAAACTTCTAAAACTTACTCAGCAGATAAGCAGTTTTTCAGCAAGAGTCAATCGATAAGACAGGCACAGAAAATTAGTCCATTTTAACATGAATTGACACTGTAAATCAAAGCCATAAATTCGAGCTATTTTAACGTAAGATCAGAAGTCTTAAGAGTTTCTATTACGTAATTAATGACGTGATAGTCATGTGATAATAGGAAAGTAAATCAACCAATGAGATGCGTCAGTGACAAACAGGGAAGAAAATTGCATATAAATTCCCCATTTTTTAAGATTATAAAATAAAGCTTTTCATCGTTTTAATAATGCATTCAACTTTGACAAATGAATAAAACTTCATCAGCTATTTCACTCTGAAACGTGACCCATATTTAATAGACACCCTTTATTCGTAAGGATCGATGCATAAGTACGTAGCCCGACGTGTGGGTATTAGTTGAATCTTCATCTGAAATGCACACCGTATGATGTTTGATCAAAATGATTGATATTCACTACTGGATTAAGTAGAAGGAGATTAATCTATTTTCCTGCTTTGTCTCCTTTCTATTAGATAAAGTATTATAAATTGAACGACTGTAGCCATCGTAGACGGCGAAGGGTCCTATCTTTTTTCAAATTTTATAAGTTAAAGTGTTTGTTTATTTGTTTTTTCTCTTGTTTGTTTATTCCAACTCTCTTGGTCGTATTGTTTTGTCCACAGACTGGAAATTTGGCATCAGTACTACACAAGACCTCTTCTAAAAGTATTTTTCTTTTCAATGTTTTACCTTGGGAAAAAGCTTTTAGGGCATCATACTGGTGAGATTATTCGTTTGCGTGTTCTAGCGCTCCTGGTCATGCCGTTTTGTCTACAAACTTTAAAATTGGCATCAGTTTTCCACTAGAACCCTTCTGGAAATTATTTTGGCGGCTTCATTCTAACAGCTTCATAAATAACATCTAGAGTCTAGTTTCAAGATTTTTTCTACACTATCTTAGAAATTTTCCCGTGAAACGAATTTATTCTGGCTATATCTTGTTGGTATTGTTCTACATTACTCCAAATATTGGTTGTTCAATTATTGACTGTGGTTCCGAGTTCTTATTTTTATGACTACTTTTTACCTTCATCCTAATTTTATTAGATTTTTTTATCGTAACTTTTTGTTCTGGCCGATCACCCACTGGTAGTGACCAAATACCGTTGATCAGAAAATAAAGAATAAGCTTCGACTGCAATTTGAACCTTGGCTAGGGGATGTGGGCTCGAATCCTATCTAAGGCTTATTCTTTATTTCCGATTAAAAGCAACTAAAAAAATTGAGATAAATACAAAAAGTAATCATAGAAAATGATAAAGAAAGATTAAGTTGAAAATATCTTTTCATCTTTAGGTTGCAAACTTTTCAATATTACTGTTTATATATATATATATATATATATATATATACATATATATATATATATATATACGTATATATATATATATATATATATATATATATATATATATATATATATATATAACCGTTTCGAAGGATTGAAAACAAAACAGTAATATTAACTAGGCTCCCCAGCAGTGTTGCTCAAACACTACTTTCTCTGTCTCTGTCTCTGTCTCTCTCTCTCTCTCTCTATATATATATATATATATATATATATATTAGAAATAAATGACTGAAGTGACTCTCAAAAATTACAAACGTTCTTTAATGTATCCAGGGATTAAAGCTGTATATATATACTTGTGCGTGTGTATGAGTGTTTGTATATACGTGTCTCTGTGAGTGAGAGTATAAGCAAGCATACAAAATTGATATAAACGTTCATATGCATTTATTTTTATACATAGCATTAATTGGAGGTCGTGAAGGTTCTCTTTATGTCGTATGCAAATCTGAGGTTGCTCAAATTGATTCCTTTTTTCTTCAAGTCCAGGTTTCGGAAAATCATCCCGAGGCAGGCTGTGAAGAGTTAGGGTGAGCTAGTATCACCTTGTCTTACTCCTTTTTGGAGTTGGAAGGGTTATGAGAATTCATACATATTACTGCATGCATGCAGGTCTGAAAGTGCTTATTTTGAGTATTCCCGGGCATAATACATAACAAATATATCAGTTTACAATGACACATGTCTAAGATTGATATAAAAGGTTCATTTGAAACTACTTTCATGTTAGAACGAATCCCTAGATACATTTAAGAAGCTTCTCAAAATAGTTATTTACCTGATGATGATCATCATCATGATGAGAAGAAGAAGAAGAAAATGAAGAAGAAAAAGTAAAATAAATAGAAAAAGAATTGTTTTTATTGCTCCGGTTCTCAGAGACTCAAATTGCGTGTTTTCCCATAGACATACACAAAGCTTAGCAAACAGGGGGGTATTAAGGGTGAGATGATTGTGTTATACCAATCTTCGAAAAAGAGAAGTATTTTGACTTCTCTAAGAATCAGTGTTTCAAATCCTGGCTTGAATACTGACCATTCATAACTCTGGTAAATGTGCAATCCTATCAATTTTGAATTTGGGATGATTATGATACGATATTCTTTTTATTGTGAAAGTAGTGCAGACCTGTCTTGAAAATCAACATCCGAAACGCAGGATCAACTACTGACCACTCATTCCTAGTCAACGTTGGAAACAGGGACCAACCTGAGTATAGATTTCAATCTTGGCCGTTCTTTTGGTGACATTACTGACATGAGATTTTTATGTTCAGTTCTGTTATTCTGTTATATATGCAGGTTCTAAATAAGATTTTGAAAAGGGAAAAACTTCATCTTAACAATCGAATACATCTTACTATGAAGATGTTTGATTCCAATCTGGTCCTTTCTTTTGGTGATTCTAGTAATCCGAGACTTAAATACTCTATTCTGTTATTCTCTTATATTTGTAGGTTCTAATCAAACTGCATCCAAAAGAATGGACACAACATACGCCTCAAGAAGACATAAACGTTTTGTCCATATCAGCAGAGATGAAAACAAAAATCTATGAAATGTATGGAATATAATACGTCAAAAAAACTTCTCTAGGGATATGTATATTTATATATTTTACAAATGCACATAAGTTTGTTTACACATGTGGTTATAAAAGAGTCTAAATCTGTTTTCTGTGAGATATTTGTTTGATTTGTCGTTTGTAGCACAAGGCCACTTTTTTTGAGCATGGAATGATGAAATTCACAATGGCTTCGTAATATAATCTGCCAACCATCGCTCGCCGGCATTTTGGCTAGGATTAGTCTTTTTACGTATTCAGGTGCGTCAGGGCTTGAATGTCTCTGGAGATCTCAACTCTGGGACAGAAACTTCCCATTGCTGTAGAGGGTCGTTGGGAAAATCTTGACGCCTGCAGCATCGAGAACTGAGCAATTTTCACACTACCAACACATTCATTGGTTGGGCCTCATATTAAACCGACCTTACATCATATTTCTCCTCTTGGGGAGGCAAAAAAAAACATAATCACTCTCCGGTGGATACCGTGTTCTGATATTGGTACCCAGATGTTCTTGATATGTACTTAACTTAGCCTAGCATGCAACGTTATTCAAATCAGCTGTAAGGTCTTAGAACCGTGGAAAACTTTTTCTAGAAGATGCCTAGTGGAGCACTCATGCGAATTAGCATGTTACCTGTTAAATGGTGTGTCCAGTAGCGCTAACACAAGATGTGTTTTGATTTGTAAGAAAAAAAAACACAAAAAAGTCCAAATTTTCCAACCCTCCCTTCGTTTTTAGATGTTTAGTGAAGTTCTTATGCCAATTTGAAAGGTTGAATTCCAAGAATCCGTCAGTGCTAACTAACGTAGGGATCAATCTTGTCTGTTCTCTTGAAGATACAACTAACATTTAACACTCAGTGAGGTATTTCTGTTGGCTTGGTAAGTCCTAGTTGAAACGGGAAAGAAAATGAAAAAGGAAAGAAGCATTAAGCAGATATCAAAAACCTGGTACAACATATGCCTGGGAAGGCTGATTAATATATTGGACGCGGCGTTGAGTTAAAGAAAAAAAAGAAACATCAAAGGCGAAGACGATAGTAAAAACAATAAGATGAAATAAGGTTTCGGGCTTCTAAGAAAAATGTCATATCTCTGTTGTTTTCTTCAAATGTCGTCGCTGATTGTTTTATATAGAGTTACATGTGCGATTCTTACCTGGCGTCTGGCGTGAAAAATCTGATGACATTTTTTGAAGATTCTTTTTTCAGTACACCTGTTAACATATGGCGCTGGAGATACATCTATTAACGAAGTACACCCGTCATTCATCTAAGAGACATGATAGAAAGTATCATATGCCACACCTGACTCCATGTGTAGCTTTTTCCTACAGATATTTTATTTCATATTGTTAATACTGTTGATATATCTATGTATATATTCTATATATATATATATATATATATATATATATATATATATATATTCAGAAAGAGCAGATGTTGAATTTGGTTTTGTTGAATCTTGTGATACATTGTATGGCTATAATGTGTTCAATAATGTCCAGCATCTGCTCAAAGATTTCATGGCTATCTAGTGACAAAAAGTTATTTGACTTCATATTGGTACACTTGCTTACCCACCAAATTACATAGTAAATATTTTGTAACACAGGTGCATTTGGTAATGTCAGACGCAGAATACGACACAATAATGTTCTTTAAGAGGGCTTTAGCAGAATTAAAACTTTATCTGGTTGTATAAGTTGATCATAGAGTTGCGATAAGAAGCGACCGAAATTAAGATGAAATAAATACCCACTAAAACTTAAGTATAATTGACAATGATTCATCAACTTTTTTTCCAGTGTATAAAATGCGTTTTTTGCTAAGTTCTGTATCGGGATACGAACGCTGTATCATCTTTTCGCTCACTTTACTGCTCTGTACAAATAATGTAAACATCCATCCGGTGTTGGCATTAATATATATTTGAATGGTTGTGAGCAAATATAATAATCCGAGAATTAGGAGCGCTATGAAGATCAGGGGGAAATAAAGAGAGTCTATTTTTTATTTTTTCGAAAATAAGACTGTAAAAATTTATGTGCATCGTATATGGTCATGCGACTTGTAGGCCGTAAAGTACGCTACGTCTTATTTGTTATTTTTGATTCACGTAGCTTACAAGTGATCACAGAATAACGACCATACATTTGAAATAAAAAGCAACTAGAATTTAGAAAGAAAACTTAGTAATTGGCAATGATTCATCAAACTAATTCGGATAATATTACAGAAATAACCATTCTAAGCAAATGTCGACAAATTCAACACCAACTGTTTATAAATGAAAACTAGAAAGTACTCAAAAGGTGCATACCTCTACTAACATTATTGTCAGGGAGAGTAACTGTGCATGGATCCGCCCCAAGATTTGATCACTTCGTCCATAACCTATTGTACACCCTTCCGCAAAATCTCAGTGAAAATCACTGAGAACCTTTGGCGATATTATGTAGTGGGGATATTTTATTGCAATATAAGGGAAGCAATTGCGCATGGACCCGCCAAAACATTTTCTCACTTCTCTTGCAGGCTATCGCCCACTATTCCACGAAATTTAATGGAAATTCATCGAAAATTTCTTCTCGTTAACTCTCCTTCCTTTCACTCGAAGATTATTGCATTTACAAGTTATATTTTCCTTCTTGAAGGTATAATCTTCGTGAAGTAGATAAAGATGAAATTGTTATTTGGTAATCTTAGGGACCACAGAAATTGAATGTCCAATGACGATTAAAACCTCTGTATTGTGGTATCGAGTCCGATGATCATCATGTTTCAGTACAACCCCATAGCTATTTACTAACCTAAGCTTAGTTTGACACAAGGTCACAGTAGTGGGGTACTAAGTAACAAATCAATAGCTACGTAAATCTTTGTATTATAAAACTAAATATCTCGGTATGAAAATCATTCTTTTACGAAACAGAACATGGAGCAAAGGGTAGTTAGTAAGTCACTCAGATTATAACTGCGTAGTGAATATGAACTTCATTTGGTACCCCGCACTTATGGCTTTGTGTCAAACTAAGCTAGAAATAGTAAATGCCTATAAACAACAGGAGGGCGTACATTGCCACAGTGTAAATTGTTAACGAGCTTGTCTTGCAGATTATCACTATCAAGCGGTGGTTTCAATCTTTATTGGTGGCCCCGTGCACGTGGCCTTCGTTGTATGTAGGTAACTGTAACGAAACACCGTATTTTGCCGAATATGAAACACACCAGCATTTGAGACAAATCCTAAATTTTATGGTGGATTATTCTATAAAATTGATATTGAGAGAGATTTTTGAAGCCCAGTCCGGACCCCATGGATGAAATTCGTTGATCCAAATCTTGATCCCAAGCCAGACCTTGACACAGGGGCCATTTTGAGGGGCTGATTTAGAAAAAGAAGTGGGGGGGGGTATTGTATGCCACGAAAAAAGGTAGTGAACGAACTGTGTAGAATATATTGTATTTTTGATGGCATTTCATTATTACAATGAAGATAGTAGGAGATGAATTATTTGTTAAAAATTCTGGTCCTTTAATTTTTTACAAGGCTCTTTTTTTTTCAATAGACGATAGGCAAGCTAATCAAGCTGCATATAGGCAACTATAAGTTACTCTGTTGCCCATTAGCATGCATACACATAACGAAGATGAGAGACACATTCTTAGATGTTGTTGCGTTCGAATTTCTTCCTCGCGAACAGGCTTCTTGTGCACCTGACAACAATCAGCTCACATTCTAGAATAGAAAAACAAAGAGAGAGAAGGAGCAAAAAATGCAATTTATTCACTGCATTTGAAAGGTAGACAAGAATTGTTGGCCAAGTTATTTGCTCAGGACGACATCACAAAATGGCGACCTAAATTCTCAAGTGAGGGAAGCAGAGCAAGGCGGCGAGATTTCTTCTTCTAAAACAGAACCTGTTGAATGTTGAATGTGTCGCCTACCTTTCAGATTGAATGGCAATGCTATCGTGATATCGTGCACTATTAAATGGAAAATTACTAAAACTCACTTACTCTGCCAACAACATTTTTTTCTAATTTTAAATATCATGAAAACATGATTATGTGTGCGTGAGTGCGTTATGGTAGGCGTGCGCATGCGCGTGTATATGTAAGATATTGTTGACAGATAACATGTTCAACGTGCATATTTGAGAATAATACACACGCGCACACGCACGCACACACACACACATATATATATATATATATATATTAGAAACCATCAACCAATACTGTCAACATAGGTTTCTTCAGTTTTCAAGTTGGTCAGGATGGCTAGATGGTTGGCTATAGGCTGCATCAATACAACTTATTGCTTGTTATGTCTTGTTTTTTTAAATTCCCTCCTACCCCTAAATATTTTTTTAGGCAGAGTTAGTTTATATTAAATTGATCACTTAGTTTGTGTCCAGCAGCATTTTTTTAATTCAGTTTTTAGTGATCACTGCCCAACAAAAGGCGGAAGAAGTGACTCATTCATTGACTACTTATTTTCCCAATTTTTAGATTGATCACCCCCAACTAGTCGTTGTTCATGTGACAGTTTCTTTTTAATAACTAACCAGACCTTTATGATAATATTTTCTTTCTGTTTTGTTCTCGGGGGTGGAAAACAGAATCTAAGATGTATCATCTTCTAGTCTGTTTCTTTAACCCCAGAGTCACAACGGCTACTGCTGAACATAGTCAGCCTGGGCAGATGGCCTAAGTAAACAGATACAAGATGGCCACCACTGTTCTCTGATTATGGAGCAGAAAATTCTTCGAAATCAGAAACGATTAACGCAAAGACACTTATCTCTGTGCACATCCAACATCGATACAATAATAATATTTTAATAAGCGGGTGGCTTGGAATTATCGCAGAACCGGCAGGGATTGCTAAGTGTTCCTCTGTATGCTTTTCTAAGTAAAGCCTCGTTTAGTCTGGCTCAAGACGACGAAAGTCGAGTACCTCGTGAAAACCGAACTCACTTGCAAAGATAGATCGCACATGACAATCTGACAAAACTTTGCAAAGAGTTTTATCAAGATTTACTCGTTATTATATCTAGAAAAGGAGGTGGGGGCAATTATCTCAAAAAAAAAGTTCTATAGGTTTAATTTTACATTGTAAATTCGGGAGGTACGCTAGATTGTTCCCTACGTTTGTGCCGGTAGCATCCACACTTGCTTTTTAAAAACTCGGACTTTTTCTAGTGATTTCAATCCAACAATAGGCGAGAGAAATAATTAATTCATAATACTCCATTTTTTTCCAATTTTTCAATTGATCACCCCAGCACAGCATGCAGCCAAAAGCTGTTGGTTACCGACTGGTTTCTATTAGCTGACTAACAAGGCTTGTCTATTTATTTTTCCAAACTTATGGCCATCATTCCAAGCGACAGAAGTCCGCCCTTCGTGTGGTGGTGAGAGCAACAAAAATGAAGATACAATAAAAAAAAATGAATAAATAAAAGATTTCTATTTTGAAACTTTTTAACAACCGAATCTATATTATCAACACTAGTTGATTTTATTTTCCTTGTTATACATATATTGTTTGCAGGCTAAATAAATAATTGTTGAAAATCGAGTAGAGTTTCAACAGTCTAGAATTTCAAAGCCTAAAACGAAAGCATTGCCATCTACTTGCACTAAGTCTCAAACGTATAATACCAGAATATCAGAAAATAAACAGAGGTCCGAGATAGCATAGAAAACCCTAGAAATCCTAAATGGCCATCGGTTGGAATGTCTGACAACCAATGGATATCATGACTCACAAAGTGAATCCCCAAATGTCATAAACGAAATTGGACGGTAAAAAAAGATAGCGTGTGAAAAAGTATTTGCTCCGCTTCATCCGTGATAGAGAGTTCGAATCTTAGAGGAGGTCCTTGTCCAATAACGGACACTTAAAGCCAGACCATGATCATGATCTGACTGAGAGAGGTTAAAAGAAGGTCATCAAGAAGAGTTGACCCTCCAATACATATTCTCAAGTATCAGATTCGAATAAAAAGACGGATCAGACTCCTTTCTGACTTTTGGAACATTTCGTAAAAGCAATTTCTATCCGTGGCAAGGTCACCACTCTCTCCGGGGTCAAATGTAGGACTTAGCTGACAGCCCTTAATCTCACGGTTGCTGCATCACCGGAAGCTGAGGTAATCAGAGATCATCACACCGAGTGAAAGTGGAAGGATTTAGTTAGTCTGACAGTCGAGAAGAGGCAATTTTAATCGTTAAAGCAGGAATCAATAACCGGAGAGAATTTGGGGCCATGCTTTAAAACTAGTAGCAACTAATAGCAATAGATACTGCAATTACTAGCACTACAGTGTGATGAAAAATGGTACTCTGCGTTCTAGAACCAAAGTCGATGTCGAGAAAAACAGAAGCTCTGATTCGAAACATTGCCAAGTGCAACTGGAAAAGTACTAAAGTCTTTGCCATAAGAGTTATGCAATAAGTATGGTGGAGGGAGAGAGCGTCTTCGTAGAATGACTTTGTTCTTCGTTGATTCTTTCTTCCTGCTTACCTTCTTCTTCTTCTTCTTCTTCTTCTTCTTCTTCTTCTTCTTCTTCTTCTTCTTCTTTCTTCCTCAGCTGTCATACTCCTCTGCTTTTCCTAATCAACAATCCTTCGTTTTCGTCCCTTGCAAGGAACCGTCCACCAAAACTGACACCAAAACCATCATGATAGGTTTCTTCAGTTTTTAAGATGGTCCAGCTGACTCGCTATGTATGTCTGTTTGTATCATGCGCACAGGTCGCACCAGCCTTTACTCCTTATTATATAAACAAAACAGTTTTGTTTTGTTTTTTATTTACTCCCTGATTGGGTTTTACAATGCAATTTCATGCTAATTTGATATCTTTGTTTGTGCTTGTTATTTGGAAATTCAGACTTAGTAGGGATTTCTGCCCAGAAAAACGTGGGAGAAGTAACTTATTCATTGATCACCGCTTCTTCCAGTTTTCTAATTAATCAACCCCCACACAGCATGTTTCAAAAAGTTGTTGGTCTTGCGAACGTTTCTATTTAGTGACTAACCTGACCTGTTCTCTCGTATTTTTGTTATTCATTCATCATTTCTTTCTCTATATTTACTTTCAATCCTGTTCTTTTTTCCTTGCCAACTTCCTTCAATCTCTCTCTCTCTCTCTCTCTCTCTCTCTCTCTCTCTCTCTCTCTCTCTCTCTTTCACACACACACGCACATGCACACAAACGCATATACACATGTACACATGCATGCATGCACACACATACATCTTTTTTTCACTCCTTTCTTCATAGTTTATTCCGATGACTTTTCATTTTTCATTTCTCTCGTTCCTCAGTCAATTCCTCTATCCCCGTGGTTCTAAACCTTTTTACTACCACGCCTAGTAGTTTGAAAGTGATACCGTAAATCTGTGGGGTAAATGAATTTTAATATACTATGTTCATCACGATATTATGCATAACACTCGATTATTGGAGCGAAGCGAAGATCTTCTCTCGGTATCTATTTGGCGTAAGGGTTCGTACCATTTACATTTTTTTCTTCTTCCAAGTTACTTTATAGATTGTCGGATTGAGCTGAAATTTGGTACTGGAGATTTTAGGACAAAGGCATGACTTTTGTATGCATCAAACTATAAAAAGCACCCTTCCGCTGGTTACGGCTTCACACCGATCCGGCTTAGAAAACTGATACCCGACCATTCTGAATGCAGAGACTTTAAAACCGTTAAAGGCAACGTTAAAATATTTGAATGTATAGGAGTAATTAAAAAGATATTTCCTTTAAAATTTATCATTGGAGCTAAATATCAGAATTATGCAGATCAGTTGACTCTACCTCTTTAAAATAAGTGGAACGGTAACTATATAATAAAGTGCTTGCTTAAGTAAGTGCCCTGTGATGGCAGCGAAATTGTAGGTGCTTACTAAGAGAATTCTCAAAATAATCAGGGAAATTCTTACTTTTTTCTGTAGGCTCGCACCTCCTCTTAAAATTACTCATACCCCATTCTGGGTGGGGTGCTCACCCCAGGTGGTGCTCCTCCCCCTGCTTGAGAATCACGATATTTATTTATCCTGTATTTATTTTGGCTTCCATTTCTACTTTCCATTTATTTTACTGTCGTCTTTTTCCTTTCATCATCTTTCTCTTTCTTTCCGTTGAATAGAATGTTCCTTTGTATTTCTCCGTCTCCCTCCTTTTTCTCCTTTTTCATCTTCTTTCTGTCTCTTCACTTACTTATTTCTTTTTGCTTCCCTTTTCAAATTATCTTTCTACCCTTCTTTTTTTCAGTCACGTGTTTCTGAAGCAACTTAGCATCTGAGACTTTGGAAGTTGATGCCGGAGAGGCTACCATAAAAAGTAGTCGGTGCATCAACAAACTCCCGAAACGTTACATTCATATCTTGAATGCTACGTGAATGAAAGAAAGTAAGGGTGAAAAAAGGAAGGGAGAGAAAGGAGGGAGGAAGGAGGGAGGAAAGTAAGAGAGAAGAGAAAGAAAAGGTGCTGTAGACAAGGAAGGAAAAGGAGGAGTTGAAGTGAGAAGGAAAACAAAGAAAAAGAAAGGAGGGGAACAGAAAGGAAGGAGAAGGGAGAGGAAAGTAGTAGACAAAAAAAAGGAGGAGTGTTGCGGAAAAGAAAAAAAGGAAAGGGGGAGTAAACAAAAGAGAGAAAGAATGCAATGAAGAAGAGGAGAAGGGTAAGAGAAGGTAAAAGAAAAGGGGGAGAATTAAAGAAAAGAAAGCGGAAAAGCGAGAGTTATCAAAAGTAAAGAAAGAGAGAAAAGGGAGAGTCGGGAGATTGGGAAATAAGAGAGGAAATAAAAATGCTATAGAAAAAAAGGGAAGGAGTAGTTTAAGAGAGAAAGAAAGAAAGAAAGAAAGAAAGAAAGAAAGAAAGAAAGAAAAATAGAAAGAAAGAAAGGAAGAAAGAAAGAAGGGTGAATGGATGATATCTGAAAAGTAAAGACACACGCCTGTGCACGCATGCGCACAGATATTGCACCGAAAATTTATGACGACTTAAAATGTATCTTCTTGATATGATCCCTTTTTTTTCTAATTCAAATTCCAGGTTTCTTTTTATTATTGTTGATATTTATTTTACTAGCCCACTACTGCTTCCATTTCAGACCAATCAGCGATCTCCATACTTGGCAGAAATCGGAAGTGAATTGTGAAGCCGCCTGGAAGTAACTTACTTGGTATGTGCTTTCTTTAAAGCACATTTACCATTTATCAGAAACTAGTCACACACTCACTTAGTAGCTCTGATAGGACTGGAAATTTTTCCAGTCTTCCTTCTTTATTTGGAAACTGTCAACCATAACTGTCAACATAAGTTTCTTCAGTTGAACTGGCTGGCTGGCTGGCTATCTATGTATGGACAGATAATAAAAATAATAAGAACTATTGGTTCAAATGTGGTTTGTTTTTCTTTTCATTTGCCACATGAGGGTTTTGAAATTTATAGAAACCGTAGCTTTTGGAATACACTTGATGTCCAAAAAAGCTTGTTATCGAAAGTGGTCGTCAAAAAAAAGATATCCAAAAAACCCTTCATTTGAAAAAAAAAAAGACAGCGGACTATGTCCATGAATTATATACCAAGAACTACGGTTTCAATAAATTTGAAGATCCTATGATACTTACTATTCATGAGATGTACATTTCAATAAAGTGTTCTCTTATTTCCACCAGCACTGTGGGTGTTGTGTGTACATCCCACACCAATGGGACTACGGGGTTAAGAATTGAACATTTATTAATCTTTATGCCTAGTGAAAAAACGTTGTTTTCTTTTAAATACACCCACCCACTAATAGTGGTAGTTAGATTTGCGAAGTAATATATATGATGAATTAGTCTGCCTAAAAAAGACAAGAGAGGTGACTTAATCATTGATCACATCTCTTCCCTATGTTCAATTGATCACCCCGAACACGATTTGCTGTCTAGATAACGTAGTCATGCTACCGAATGGATGGTTTCGATTCTATCCTCAGATTTTCAAAACTCTTCGTGAATATTCCAGGTGCCCACAACTGACAGTTTCATCTTCCATATTATTTCCAATTCTCTGCCAAAATGCAAATATTTTTTAGACTCTTCATTTCCGAATCACCGTAACCCGACTAATGGCCGACCAACCAGCTATGAGGGCTACAGATTCTCCTCTCAGTGAATGTCTCTCTTTGTGCTTCACTGTGTATAAAAAGTTTCATGTCTCCAGCCCCCACCCTCTTTGTACGGTGGATTACGGTTTCACGCCAGTTTTCGCTTGAGGTTGAGCAACTAAGTCTCCTCGGGTCTCCAGCCCACCTCTCATATCACCCTCACCTATCACAGCAGCAATGTGGTTTGTACTGCCTCCACCATGCCTTTTTCCTAGCTGTTAAGCCATTGTTAACAGCTGGGGTCGTAGGTCTCATATTTCTGGTACTCTTCTCAGTTTTCGTGCGGTCTCCATTAGTGCATGTAGTCTGTATAGTCTTACTTCGTCCTCTTATCCCCAGTTCTTCCAATCTTGTTTCGAGAGACTTTGATACAGTTCCGAGTGCACTTACTATCCCTGGTACTACCTTGACTTTCATGTCCACACCTTCTTCAATTCCTTTGCCGGGTCCTGGTATTCACCTAGTTTTTCACTCTCTTTCGTATTTACTATGTGATTTGCAGGCACGGCCAAGTCTATTATTTGGTAGATTCTCCTTCCCTTGTCCACGAATACCAGGTCTGGTCTTCTCACTTGGCCGGGATGGTCAGTCTGGATGTCTAAGTCCCCGAGTGATTCATGGTTCCCATTTTCTAGGGCTGTCCCGGGTTTGTACAAATACCATTTGTCTGCATGGTTGAATCTCATTTGTTGGCTCAGATCCTAGTGTATCACTGTTTCTACCCTATCGTGTCTTTTAAACACTGTTTATAAGCGAGTTGACTACATTCGCTGGTTATGTGGTTTACGGTCTCTTCTCATTCATCACATTGACGACATTTGATGATTGTTTGGTTTCAGTCGATTTCTGTCTTGATATAGTTTTTCTTGGTGCATTTGTCTTTGGCTACCATGATGAGTGATTCTGTTTCTCTCTTCGAGCTTCCTTTGCGTAGCCTTGTCCACAACATCTTGTATCTGTCTTTTGAATAACCCGTGTAGTTTTTTGTTCCCATTTTCTTTCCTTGTTCACTGAGCTGCTCCTTAGCTACTTTTTTGTCGTTGATTTCAATGTTGTTTATTATAATTATTATTATTATCATTATTATTATTATTTACATTTCTCTTCAAATCTCCAGCCCTATTTTCACACTTTCACTGTTCATAGCAGTGACGAGGTTTACAATTACACACCAGTTTCCCAGTGGTTATTACTGGAGGCTGAGTGACAGCAAGTCTCCTCAGTATATGCTGCTCCTTCGTTAACTACTTTTTTTTCATTGTGCTGCATCGTGCGTTTTTTACAATGCCTTCACTATTTGCTTGCACATACTTTTCTAATCTTGTTTTGGCTTATGGGACACTGTCATTCTGTGCTCCATGCATGTCCACACCAGTTGTCTCGTGGTCAACATCGGAAACTGAAGAGACAGTAAATCCCCTCAAGTCTCCAGCGCTGTGTTTCGTACGTTCATAAGAATCTTACAATTAAACATGCTAATTTGCATTTAAACTCTAAATCCAATTAAGCACTGACCTGAGGAAACAACAACTCCCCTCTCTTACCAACACGCACGAACAAACGAGGAACAGAGAACAAAAACAAGAATGAGAAAAATGCCCCATAAAAAAGACTCTAGTTGTATATAAATGCAAAATGTAAGACAGAAAAAAGCTGTTGCTCGTGGATCGCAATGGCATGACACTGATCAGTATCAACTGTAAGTACGTAGTTCTGTTTTAAAAAATATATATTGATTGTACTATCACTGTATATATATATATATATATATATATATATATATATATATGTGTGTGTGTGTGTGTGTGCGTGTGTATATATATATATATATATATATATATATATATATATATATATATATATACATATATATATATATATATATATATATATATATATATATATATATATATATATATATATATATATATATATATCATAAAAAATACCAGACACGGAACATCTTTTTAATCGTTTAGTAATTATTTCTTGTTTTTGCTAAGTGAACTGATCTCAGGTTGAATATAGATATTTTCCAGAAGATAATAATTGATTGCAAATCGTAGAAGCGCCTATGATAAAGTAAATAAATAAATCCAACACCTAACAATATACTCTTTAGTCAAGGTACTGGTATGTTAAATGCGTTTAGAAACTAGATGATTGATTATTATTAATTATTTCGTACATCAATGATTAATTACTTGAAGACAAGGAGTAAGGAAAACAAAAAATCACTTGATATGAAGAGTTGTAAAACAGAGCTGAGTGAAAACAGCTTCGCACAGCGAATAGTGCCAATTTGGATTTGCCTTCCAAAAGATAGAGTAACAGCATCAAGTGTGATACATATTTAAGGGGAGGACGGGTGAGCTATGAAAGAATCAGGCCGTTTATTACAACCAAGAAGCCAAGATTACCGGCGTCTTAAGCAAACGAGTGACCCAACCTAGCGGAAAGGACAAATTCTAAGAACTGGAGTAAAAATATAATCTAATCTAATACATTTGATAATTGAAAAAACTCCTCCAAACGAAAAGAAAATTCTCTAATACTCACACACCACCAAATGACGTCACTGGAACATTAATAGCAACCGAAAAAACATTCCACAAATAGCAAACTGCGAACGCCGAATTTAACGGTAAAAATTAAATAGTGAAAAAATATCCTTCAACAAGATTCAACTCTACTATGATACTGAAGAGTACAACTTCACCCTGATATTGAAAAAGGCAGATTGTGCTGCCGGAAGTACAGGAATATTCTTGGAGGATATCTATTTATTGAAACCAAAGATTCATTCATTTGTGTGAATACAAGAAGATATTAATTAAAGATTAAAAATATCTTCCTTGTCTGTCATCTTTGATTAAAGACGAATTAGGAAATATGTTGCCAAGTATACATTACATACAAAGACTCTTGAAAAATGGGTAAACCATGAAAAACGTGTGGAGTATATCTCTAATTTTCAGTAATTATGATATTGCTCTGTTTTGGTTTCAAAACATACTTGATACTTTTTTTATAAAGATTATTTTAATGAATATTAAATTTCAAAAAATTAGCTGCACCACCTTTTATCTTGGAATAATTCTTTTTCAAAAATCATAGTAGTGTACATATATATATCTAGTTTTGAAGTATGATAATTTTTAATAAGTCTTAGCAAAATTTGATTTCCCTTTTACAACAAATTTATTCAACCCTAATTGCAGACTTGACCTTTGTATTTACACACACACATGCACACACAAACACGTATATATATATATATATATATATATATATATATATATATATATATATATATATATATAAAATCAAGAAATGGATATATAATCCAAAAGAAATAAAATCGAAGTAATATAGTGCATATATATATATATATATATATATATATATATATATATATATATATATATATATATATATATATATATATATATGTGTGTGTGTGTGTGTGTGTGTGTTCTCCGCGAATATGTTCATCATATGATAACCTTTGGGTTAGGCATGGTTTCGGGGCTGAAATTTCATTTTAACTCATTCAAGTCGTGCTAGCAGTATCTCACACACCAATAGATTCATTTTTTCATTGTTTCTAGTTATGTAGTTGAAAATATGATTTCTTCAATTTTCTTCTGTTTGAGTTTTTCATTCATAGGATCTTGAAGTAGTAACGAAAGCAGTACGTTCAACCTCAACAGGAAATGTATCACATCTCCAGCTGTTTCTTCCTCACTCGCATTTCAGATCCTCATAATTTTTCCAACTGTCGCATATAAACCAACTCAATGTAAAGAACCTGATGGCTCCACATTTTTTTAAAATGAAGCGACCAGATAACGATGTTAGGCTGCTGATTGGTTTCCGCTATTTCAGTAACTCATATCATTACGTATGCAATTCATCTTGTCAGTCTATTGAAACCACCCGGGAGTTCTTTTTCCCGATTTGGGTTTCTTCCGGTTTTTTTTTTTCTTGCAACATTTGTCCATTTGTAAATTTTGTAGCAGTTTTTGGCTATCATAATCATAGTTCCCTATGAGCTGTGAGCATATGCACGTGCACACACGTTTTGCAACCAAATAACAGAGGAAAATTATGTACACACAAAAGATTTTCAATCTTGTAGATAGCTTACTCGTCATTCTTTTATAGTTTTTATCAAAAAGAGATTTCCGATGTTTGTCCATTTGTAAGTTTTGTTGCAATTTTTGGCTATCATAATCATAGTCCCCTCTAAACTATGCACATTTCGCAACCAGCACAGTATGGAAATAATTATGCTCACAAAAGATTTCTAATATTGTAGAAGGCTTACTGAGTTTTTATTGAAAAAAGATATTGATTTCCTATTCAAAAGTGTGCAAATACTTTTGTCAAAGAAAAAGAATTTGTACAACATAAGATTTTTTTACACACTGGCTTCTGAAACGTAGAAAAAGCATTGATCATAAGTAATCTCTCATTACTCCTGCCTTGTATAGACCTCAATTCGTTTAATAGACGAATCAGTAAAATCTTAAATGCTGACGAGTCTTCACCTCTCTCTTTTCTTCTCACAAATATCTTTTTTGTCGCCAGTTTTATACATGGCCATTTATTTGGTTTTCTGTTCCAAAGTCTCCATTTCCTCTTTTGTCTTTTTTCGGGGGGTGGGGCTAACTATCTCATTGTTTTTATGCCTTTTATAAGCCTCCTTCTGTTAAGGTCCTGTTTCCAAAATATTCTTTGTTCTTTTGAGATATTCTTTCCTCTATTCAATTGAAATAAAATGAATTACAATATTTCAAGATAATTGCAGTGATCTTTTCTATGTGTTATACGAATCATTCCGTCGATAGGTCATTGGATTCCTTCACTTACTTCCGGTTTTCCTTAGTGCATCAGCAACATGGGACGTTGCTTGATTGCAAATTCTGCTTTAATATTGAGCCTAATAACTCTGATATTTAGTCTATGTTTTCCTACTCATATATTTTTTTGCAAATCATTTCCTTGCGTTGGATCTAAGAGAATGGGTTCCACGTGAAGTCACAGAAACGAACACCGGTCAGTGTTTAAAACACGTTCTTCTCGAGAAGTCACTGGTGATGAAAAAATGAATTATTACCAGGAGCCAAAACAAAAAAATCTCTGTTGAAACTGAGAACTTTTGTATCAACATAATAATAGTGGCCATAATCCCCACTCCGAACTTTTCAGCTACACCCAAAAAAATAGACCAAAGATCGAAACATTTTGGTGTTTGGAAAACGTTTTTTCAAGAAGGAGATAAAAACAAATGCCTGTGAAGTCCAATTGAACTCTATTTATCTATAATGATAGCACCATCATCAACAATGTCAACAGCCCGATGGAAAGGCCAATTTTTGATTTTTCTTCGAAAATATTCTGCGTTCCTTTTAATTTTGCCTTGTTTCTTGCTCTTTTAAGCCTCTATCCTCTGTGAGATTGAACTTCACAGTACACTTTAAACGATACACTGTCGAATAGAGGAGATGATGAACTATATCTTAACGCAGTTTCAAACCATTTAACCCAGGTCCTGCTTTAATTGGTTGGCTTATAATCTAGAGTCTGAAATACGCAAACACCAGAATACTTTTAATCACCAAGCCAATGCTCTGCCAGTACAGATAAGTAGACAAATTTGATAAACACTATCTTCACAATGAATTACTGTATTGTTTGTTTTTTTCATAATGCTTTTCTCATCTTTAGATACTTGCCGAGAAAACTAATTAATTTGAAAGTAGGCAGTAGTACGTGTTTCCAGTTTTTTAGTTCGTATAGCAATTCAAATGGTCCCAATTGATGCTAGTTGGATAAATAAACTAACCAGGCAGGAAGAAAGAGAAAAAAAATCTGTGTAGATTTGTGTTGTGAGTTTAATTATGTGGATGATGGAAAGAGGAATATATCTGTACTCAATGAAAAATAGGTAAACTTAGTCTCTCAATAGAAAGCGCCCCCTGACCGTCTTTTGGCAGTATGCCGTGTTGTGAAAGATCAGTTATAGAATTGGGAAAAAGGGGTGATCAATGAATAAATTACTTCTCTCACCTTTTGTTAGTCGGTGATCATTAAAGAAAATTCTGATTTTTTCTTAAAATACAATTGTGAATAATGCCTGGATCAAATTAGGGGTAAATCAATAAAAAATCTATATTGCAAAGTAGATTCCAAACTAAAAAGCTATTCATGGGGGGGGTAAAAAAAATAAGAGGACGTTTTTTCTAGATATAATAAAGAATAATTGTTATAATTTTCATTCTGTAAGCTCCATTGGTACATACTGTATGCTTGATACATACGTCCATTCATAGCCATCCAGTCTGACCAACTTAAACACTGGAGAAACCGTTCAAAGTTTTAGTGACAGTTTTGGTTGACGTTTTCTAATTAGACGTCTTAAATTGTACACGAACGAATCAAGTGATGTGACTAATCTTATTTTCTTATACAAAAAAAAATTAAGAAGACAGAACTCGCTATTGACGTACGGCCATTCATGAAGCTATGAATATTTTTTAAGATATTTAATGCCAAGAAGCCTTCCTGAGGCGGATGGTAGGTAGGTGTTTCAGTTTTGTAGCATGACGCTGGTACATTGCCCAGGTTTTGCTGTGTAATAAGAACAAGATTTTTTTCGAAGGCAGCGGTAACAGTTTGTTCAGGAAGTTGGTCGGAACGAAAATGGGAAAGAGACGAGGAAAAAGAAATAAAGCATCGCTTCTTCACGATTTCACTGACCGTCTCCAACCATCATTGTGCTTACAGGCCGTGATGCCCAGAGCATTGGAAAAGCCGGTGAAAAAAAAGGAAATTACATCGAGTCAACATGGGTCTTACCCCTTCATTCAGTGTAAGTTTCGTCAACCTTGACGTGACCAAAGTTGGACACGTCACATTACTGAATATGCTACTCTATGACATGAAACTATACGGAGAGCCCAGCAAACTCCAAAAGATGCTCCTTCGATATATATATATATATATATATATATATAGTTCGAATGTGACATGAGCATTCACAGACCCCAGACAAGTAAGGCATTTAGCATCTGTGAGTAATCTTACTTTCTTACAGCAGAAGTTAACGCATCTGGCAAACGACCATTCATCAAACTATAAATAGCAGTTGAATTTAGCAAACTAGCTGATGAAATAAGCAAACTATTAATTATCATTGCATAACGGGGCTAGTAGAGCCAACCAGGTTCATCAGTTTTCAAAGCTGGTTCCTACAGTACGAGACATTGTGTTTAGGCCAGACTTACATTTCATGATCAAAGATCTTGATTTATTACATCAAGCCAAAGAGACAGAGAGCGCCCCAGGTCCACCAATTTCAGGTTTTAGGTCCCCTGTTTTGGGAACTGTGAATTCGAGTTATTTGAAGATTGGGACAAATTCTACGCTGATGTTGTCGGAATGGAGTTGGGGAGGATCAGAGTCATCACTCATGTGCAGGAACTCGGTCTTCGACCAATTGACGCTTAGATCGAGCTCGTTTGTCTCTTCGTTAAATATGATTAATGCATTTTCAAGTTGGTCAATCGGGTTGCCGAGCAAGGTAGTGCCGTCAGAGTACTCTAAGTCCGTCAGGGTGTACTCTCCGTGACACTGTAAACGCTCATATATCCTTGTCATCATGAAGTTGATGACACAGCTGAATAGATCCGGGACAGCAATGCAACCCTACCTTAATCTGCTCTTGATGAAGAACCACTCAGAACCTTTTTTCTATCCGCTCAAGCGCAGTTTTCAGCATTATTATATAATTGCAAAAAGAATGATGATTTCGGTTCGAGCTCCGATGAATATAAGAATTTTCCGCAGGGGCCATGATCCCCTATGTCAAAAACGACTTTGAGATCGACGATGGCGATGTAAAGATGGCAAACTTTCCTGAACTCTTGCGGCTCCTCGGTGATAAAGCGAAGCTCTGAGATATGGTCTATGGTGAAACAGTTGGGCATAAAATCAGTTTGTCGTGGACCCCGCATGCCTTTGATGGCAGTTATGTTCTGATGAGTAGGATACGAGCGAATCACTCTTCCTCTTCCAGAAGAGCGAGATGATACTTCGTCTCCAGACAACCTCTCAAAGATCCACACAGAGTTTATTTGTGTAAGCCATTGAACGATGTTATTGCCTCTGGTCTTCAGTATTTCAACTATGATTCCACAGTTACCGGTGGTTTTGGTGTTCTTTAGCTTCTTTAGCAAGTCGAGAAGTCGGGGGGGGGGTAATATGGTAGTCTGGGTCTGAGGCTAAGTCGAGGTTACCCACATCAATGAGGATGGGGTTCTTATGGACGGATGGATGCTTAAGAGGCTGGCTGAAGTATTTCTTCCAGATGCAGCCAGCTTCAGTCAAAAGGTGTTTGCCCAAGCTGTCTTTGACAAGAAAGCTGTTCAGCCGGCCCTGACTCATTGGAGGAGTCTGGATAGCTAACAAAGGTCGTTACGTTTGACAGACTGGTTACCTTCTCAGCCCAGAACTTCTCCCTGTCTCAACAGATAGTTGCAAACCATTGGGGAGACGGCACACGGGCAGGCGTGCGGCTCGACGGTGGTCAACTATATACATAGACTCCTGAGAGATCTGTAGCTGCTTAAGGACAGGTGTTGTGTTCCCTGATGTATCTTCAGCTGCCTTGGACATTCCATTTTTAAATTGCAGCCAATCCCTAGGATATCTCGACGGTGAGTGCGTTAAATCGATTGGAGATTGTGCAAATCACTGGATCTAGAAAACTAGATTGATGTTTTGGCTGATGCCGTTGCCTTGAATTTTAGTTTCATCTCTGCTGCCAGCATGATCTTAATTGCTATGTTGAACACAACGGTTAGGGACAGACGATATCCAGCGGGTGGAGATCAGTAAATGGACGATATTATTTTCTGTTCTTCTGTCAGGGCTGTATCAGCTCCAATAATGGATTTGCTTACGAGAAGCAAAAAATGGCAATGGTAATGCAGAGGCTAGTGGCTCTGCAGGGGGTCGAGTAAGTGACTGTCGTTATCGTTGGCAACCGTGTCAATGAAAATAAAGTTCGTTATAACCTGGAGGACGTCATCGACGGAATCAGTTGTGTAAGAGCAGAGGCGATGTGATGTGTTTGGCTTCCTGAACTTGTGGTTGATGTTGGTCATGAAAAAGAATCTCTTGGTTGGTCTAAGGCTAAAACAAATGTCGTTTTTCTGTGTCGTTGGGGGAGAGCAGGCAGACAGCTGTCTGTCGTTTACTGATTTTCAGATGAATTGATGGTCTCCGACGGTGGTCTCCCCTGTTCCAGACCAGCAGGCTTCGCGGAGGCTATGGAAATGTTAAACCTGATGAATTCAAGGTAGAGAAATGTCGCATAGCCTTATTGTTTACGCATTACCGGTGGCTATTCGGATTTTGTTTTGAAAGTTCAAAGCTCACTGGGCGGGGGCAGGTAGGGGTTGGTTTCCAAGTTGGCCAGTCGTAGCTGGGGAATATTCGTACTGTACCGCCCCGCTGTTGTAAGCGCTCCAAAGATTACGGATCCCCTATGCATCAGACCCGAGTAAAATAGTAATAGCTGTTGACGCTGTAAGACTATTAAAAGCTGAAGAAATTAAAAATCTATTGACGGCTGCTGGAATGAGGGAATTGATAATAGTTGTTCCAATCAGCTGTTGAAATTAGCAAACTATAAATGGCTGAATAATTTATTTTGAAATAAGCAAGTTAATATTGGCTGTTAAATTAGCTAACTATTAATAGATGTTACAATGAGCGAACTAATGATGGACGTTGAAATTGGTAAACTATTAATAGCTGTAGAAAATAACAAACTATTAACGGCTGATGAAATTAGCGAATTACCATTAGCCGTTGAAATTAGTATACTATCATTAGCTGTTGAAATTGGCAAAATAATGATAGCAGATGAAATGAACACATTATTGATAGTTGTTGAAATTAGCAAACCATAACAGCTGTTGAAATTGGAGAACGCCAGAGCGAAAGAAAATAGTTGAAACAAAAGTGAATTACTTCATGTTTCTACATGAGCCATGCACCATCTTTCAGTGCAAATGATATCAGCCTTGACGTGACCAAAGTTTGACACATCTGATTGATTACACTACACGATGAAATAAAGCAACAGAACCCGCTTAGACTTTAATAGTTGTCACTTGAGATTCTTAAACTATTAACAGCTGCTGTCATTGGAAGATTATTATTTCTGTTATTGTTGAACTACTAATAACTGAGGAAATTAGCTAAAAATTAATAGCCGTTGAGATTACCAAATTATTGATAGCTGTAGAAATTAGAAAATATTAATAACTTTTGAAGTCAGCAAACTGAAATGGGAGAACTATTGATATCTGTTCCAATCAGCAGTTGAAATAAGCAAACTATTAATGACTGTTGATTTGAGCAATCTATCAAAATATTTTGAAATTAGGAAATTGTCCATAACTATTAAATTAGCAAACTATCAATAAACGTTACAATGAGTAAATTATTAATAGACGTTGAAATTAGTAAACTATTGATATTTGTTGAAGTTAATAAAGTATTGATATCTGTTGAATCAATTGTTTAAATCAGCTAATAAGTAATTGCTTTTGAAATTTGTAAATTAATAATAGCTGTTGAAATTTGCAAAATGTTATTAGCTATTGGAATTATTGAGCTGGTATTAGCAGTTGAAATGATCGAACTATTGACAACCATTACAGCAAACCATTAATAGCCGTTGAAATAAGCCAAATATTATTAGCCTGTTTAAATTAGAGTACTGTTGATAGCTGTTGAAATTAGCAAACTACCAGAAGCTATTGAAATTTATCATCATCATCATCGTCACCATCACTATTATCAGTCTTTTATCGTCCGTCGATGAACATAGATATTCCCCAGGATTCGGTACACCTCTCTTTCGTAGGTGTCGCAAAACCATAATTTTCTGAACCTGTCCAGTTCGTTTCACCTTCTCTACCAGACTCGGTTCCACATATCTGGTGATTCATGTTGTGAGTCGTGATGTCCATTGGTTGTCTACCATTCTTACAGTATGACCAGTCCATTGCTATTTGAGGTGTGCGTTTCACAGTTCTCAGTTTGAGGATTAGTCTCTTGATTAGGATCCGTATTTCAGCTCTATTGATGACTATCGGGAGGATGCATTGATTGTATATCCATCTTTTTTTAACTAATAGGATTTTATTAGAAAACTATAAATAGTAGTATCCTAAATAAAAAAAATGCTGACATATATGCTGGCACTCAAAACCATCGCAATAGCCACTTGTCACAATCCTTTCACAGTATAAATATTCCTCATTCAGTGCTTCAGGAACGTGTGCTTATGGTAATGTTTATCTCAACGAACAAGGAGAACTTTTTCCTTGTAACCAGCAGTCTAGAGTATATTCATGCAAATCGTAGTTATTTTCTGAAGATTTGAGAAAAGGTTGAAAAAATGTGACAATCTTTTTACGACTGAAATTTTCAATTGCTTTTTTCCTTGGTTTGAATCAGAATATTGATTTATTTCTATTTTGAATCCGAACTTTCTAACCTCACACAATTAAAATGCTTAATGTTGGATATCAACTGGAATCTGTTACTTTAATGTATTCTTTTTAAGGCAGTTTTTATTTATATGTACATGGTCATGAAAACTTCTCGTTTTTTTTTTAATCCTGAAGTGGAAAATTTCATTAGTCAATCTTTATATAGTATCCACGATCATGTGCCATGCAAGTGATTTTTAATCTGATCAGTGTTATTCCAATGTGTGATCTTATAACTGATTCTTTTATTATTTGATTTTTAGGATCTTGCTGCATGTAATTTAGTTATATTTGTAATTTCATTCTTGATCATGGAGTTTGTCAGCTATTTTACCATAACCTTGTTTCGGGAGTATAAAAACTGTCAACAAAAACTGTTACCATTCTATCAACGTAAGTTTCTTCAGTTTTCAAGTCGATCCAGCTGGATGTATATATATACGTATCACATGTTCAAACTGCACCAATGGAGCTAAAAAGCTGAAAATTTAAACATTCACTCTTTGTTATATCTACATAAAATGATTCTTCTGATTTTTTTGAAAATCCCTCTGAATAGTTCAATCTACAATCTAAGTTTATGAAAAATGGAACTCTATTTTTTGCCCCTCTATATTTTGAAAATCTACACATTTTATTGATCACTGCCCAAGCAAAACATGACAGAAATAACTTATTCATTGATCACCCCTTTTATCATTTTCTCTCATTCATCACAACGGCATGTTGATGTTGGTCACATGAAGGTTAGGTGATTAACAGGACTTATATATATATATATATATATATATATATATATATATATATATATATATATATATATATATATATATACGAGTGTAGTTCTATATTTAGTGTGCAAAATTGTCCAGCAAAAAAACTGTTTTAAACAGCTTATTCTGTCTCTTTTCAAAGAAGAAAGAGTACCCAGAACTTTGGCAAACATTTAATATTTATATTGTCCATTTATATATCCATCTATTGATAGATAGATAGATAGATATGAACAGACTGTAAGATATATATAGATACGAACAGACTTAGATAGATAGATAGATAGATAGATAGATAGATAGATAGATAGATAAATAGATTGATAGATAGATTAACAATAATGATATCTGTCCATTCATAAGTATGTCCTCCAACTCTCAATTTTATTTACTATCCCGGTGCTTAATAAATATTTTTAAACATGATAAATTTTTCATTTTCTTTCTTTGTCCTTTTTTTAGTTTTAGTAAAGAAGGCAACGGTATCTTCGTTTCCATTTGAATTCGTTTTATTTTCCTCCTGGCACGGAAGTGGATTCCCAAACCCTTGACTTTCTGATAAGTATTTCTTGGTCTTTAGCTTCAAGTACAAAATAAACTCTATTAGACCAAACTTGAACTTTAGTCCGAACTTCTTGTACAATGCGCAACTGCATAGCTGCACCACTATAATGGAAGCTGGAATCCAGGCTTTTTAATTATTGTAGCAGATAATAAAAGATTATTTTACATTGTTATTTCGTAATTAGAATCTGGACTGTTTCTCTCTTCCTACGGCCAATGAAACATAAGAGCATTGTAATTCTTTAGATTGACTATTGTTTTCGAATTGTGCGGTGGAGGTTTGTTTACACACGTCTTTGTGGCGTTATCTTTCAGTGTTTTTCTTTCGTACTTTTTTTATTTTTCTTTCATTTTTGAGGTTGAGAATTGAAGATGCCAGTGGATAAGATATTATTTGTGCAGCTAATTTCGTTTCATATTGAATGCTGGTTGATTTTCGAGAAACGTGTATTGTATCTCATTGTTCGCTTCGGATGGGGAAAAAGAAATTGTCGTGTGCTGCAATTAGAAACCCTCAACCAAAACTGACAACATAGGTTTCTTTAGTTCTTAAGCTGGTCTGGCTATGTATGTATCACGTGTAGATGGTGCACCAATGGAACTTGAAATATTTAAGCATTCAGAGATATATTAGAGAAAAACAGGAATCAACGGCAGTATAGAAGCAACTAGAAAACTCAAATGGCAATGGGCTGGTCATGTTGCATGGATGGCTTACAACCAATGGTCAAAACGACTCACAACACTGACCCTTAGAGATCATATGCGAAATTGTAGCCTGCAAAATATAAGATGGCATGATGAAAAGTTCAGAAAGCATTGGCTCCATGACGCTCATGATGAAGAGGTCTTGTGAATCTTGAGGAAGGTCTATGTCCAACGACGGACGCTAATAGGATCATGATGATGATGATGCCTGGTAAAATCGATTTTTGTTGTCTTCCAATTCGGATCCCCCGTGAAATAATTGATTTTCAGTGGAGGGTTCAATTAACAATATAAGTTTTTGCTAAATTGATGCCTTAGTTTGAGTCCATCTGTTTTTTTGGAAAGTTCTCAGTGATCATTGTCCAAACAAAAGTTGCTTATTCATTGATCATCCCTATTTCTAATGTTTTTAATTGATCGCCCCCAACACAGCATGTTGCCAAAAGATCTCGATTACGCGACGGTTTCTATTGTGTAATTAACAAAATCAGTTTCTTTCTTCTTTAGATAATACATTTATTCTTTTCATGAAAGTAATTTTACATAGAGTATCACAATGGCAAAATACACACATACTTTGTTTTTCAATTTTCGACCTAAATTTGTTTTATCAAGTTTGATCATCCAGTGTATAATTTGTGCGTCGAAAATCAACAAGAAAGGGATTGTTAGTGGCCAGGGACAAAGGCAAAACTGATTGGATTGAATTTTATATTATAACTAATGTCAAAAATGACGGGTTTATTTTTGTTTGGATCGGCACTTAAGAAACAAAAGTTATTTCACTTGTTAATTCATTTTTAATTATTCAAGTATTCTAATTTTAAGTTTTTCTAAGTCTTAACTCAAAAGGATGATTGGATGTAAAGTCTTAAGACAAAATATTATGCAAGAAAATCATGTCGTGCGGTATGAAGAAAAGTCGTAAGAAGAAATTTATTTTATCAAAAATATAACTTATTTCATTACAGAATAAACCCACACTCACTCTTTTTTCTTTAATTTTAGTTTCTAATGGCCAGCCTTTCCGTGACGTATTCATTGCAATGGTAACTGCTCTTTACATTTTATCACAACTCTTTAATTGTTTTTGTTCTTTTAGCTCTGTTGGTCTATTTCACATGGGCCTACACATTATAGGTTTTAGGTTATAACAGGAATTGGACAACCCAGACAACCTAACAGATATACAATTAAACATTATAATTTTCATGTATGGCTTTTATATAGACAGATGTAAATACACTGCTATCGGGAAGAAAGGGATTGTCCGTGGTCAGAAATCGAGATCAGAGTAACCGATAGAATAGGGCTATTATGTTAGTGCATCAAAGATTTCATCGCCTGATAAAGAAGTGGCATTTATTTCACTCAACAATTATTGATTTTTCACAATAACGGCCTACCTTGCCAATGCACTTCATTCAGAGGTGAATATTATTTACAAAGTTCAAAGATTATACGGCAAAAATCTTAGATCTAAATCCAGGTAATAACACTGTTTGAGGCTACGGATTTATTGATCCAATCTTGTATGTTCATGATATAAATGCATGGCAAATGATTTTGCAACTAGAAAGTTCAAGTGATTTTATGCAAAAAATACATTGAAATGAGTAAAATGGGATTGTTGGAGGCCAGGAATCAGGGCGAGCTTTATTAATAGAATACATGTATAATGCAAATGCATTTCGAATGGTTTTACAATAAGGTATACACTGCAATAAATGTTACTGAAAATGCATTGCAATAATTTTACAAGAGAAGTTGAGTGGTATGCCACAATGCTCTATGCTAGGTCTGATATTTTTGTCATTTTCATCGACGATTTGCCAGAAGTGAAATACAACGTATGAAAGCTGTTTGCTGATAACTGCAAACCATACGACATTATGAGCGAAAGCAGGTTGCAAATAGATTCATGTAATCTGGAGATTATTCCAAGGAGTAGCAAGAACCATTCAATGACACCAAATTAAAAATGATACACTTCGATGAAAACAATCATGAACACCATTACCAGACATTACAGAAAACTGACAGGGAAAATACTTAGTGATGATTAACTTGAAAGTCCATGCGAACTCCACTGCAGCTTTAAAAAAGGCTTACTAAACGTTGGAAGTGATGAAAAAAAGTCTTATAGAACGAGAGATACACAAACAATTTCTACGTTATACAAGGTCATGGGGAGACCATATCTAGCAATGTAATATGGAGTCCTCATTTATAAATGGGTATTAAAACACTGGAATCTTTTCAACGGAAAGCAAATAAAATGATTACACCATTAAAAGATAAACTATTCAAGGACCATTGAAAAGAATTGAAACTCCCGTTCTTGGTCTATTCATAAAATCATGAATGGTTCAGTGAAGGTGGATACAATATGCAATTTCCTGCACAAAATTTTTCACATACGAGGACATACTCGGAAGGTATTTAAGAATCACGCAGTTAAATCTTCAAGAAGTTGTTTCTCTACTCAGTAGGTTGTGAATGATTTGAATAATCTTCCTGTAAATATTGTAGAAACGTCATTGCTCAACAACTTCAAAAATACTTTAGACAAAATTTAGGAAGATATCTATTACGGCACAACGAATTTGTAGAATAACTTATACTTTGCATGTTTAAGACCACATCAACAAGGCCTCGAACTTTTTGTTGGAAATTATTATATTATTATTAAGTGAAATGTGTTGGAAATTATCTAATATTAACTGTTTATGAAACTTGTTATATCGTAATTTTTTCAGCAAACATATCAGAATGTTGATTCATTCTAATGAATAATTATGTAATGACAGCAAATATGAAAGCATCTATTGAGCGTATGTATATGTATATTTCTTTCATATTTCCATCGTACTGTTACTTGGTGATATATGATATATTGTTGATATTTGATTCTAATCTATATTCTGAAAAACAAAATACTAATTAAACCATAAAAATAACGCGAAAAAAAAACAATAAAATAGATAAATCCTCATTCAAATAGATGAAAGAGTAGGGAAATTGAGACAATAATACTAAATAATCAATATCATAACAATCTTAAAAGAAGAAAAACAATACAACGGAAATGTCGTGTATAGCCATCATCATGAAAGGTCATACTTCCTCTTTTTTCCTAAATATCAAGGACTGATTCGTAATATATTTATATATATATATATATATATATATATATATATATATATATATATATATAACAAATCAGGAATACAATATGATATGATACAATATAATATCCGATGTGTATTGGATTTATTTCATAAATATATCTTCACTTTATAAAACAGGAAAACAATAACAACCACCAAACAAAGAAAAAAACAAAAATTAAATATGTATGAATAGGATAAGATGAAAATACTACACCCTAGAAAAAAATATCCCTCAACAATCGTCCGAGATAGGGATCTAAAATTAACCAAATCATTCGTTTGAAGACGCCCACACAGAACATAAAGAATATATATGTATATATATATATATATATATAGTGTCATCCACAGACAGCTGCTTCGTTGTATTACATCTCTTCAGTGTGGCTATTGACTTTCCATTATCTCATCCAGTACTGCGTGGCAGAATTGAAACCTTCACTTCAAACCCGGACACCGATATCCTACCTCAGGACTACGGAACTGGACAGTCATTAAGGACTGAATTTAAGCGGAATTTAAGCGATATATCTATTTACATAGAAATTCCTCATCCACCAGAGTGCTCTATTCCTGAGGATATATATATATATATATATATATATATATATATATATATATATATATATATAGATATACATATATATATATATATGTATATATATATATATATATATATATATATACGTGTGTGAGCGAGTATACATGAAGCATTGATTTATCTTTGTAAATCCATTTACATACGCTTCATCTCTGATATCGAGTACTCTTTGGTTATAGATAACTAACTAATGCCTGTAAAATGATTACTATATATATATGTAAATATAGTTTGCATGGAACATTCATGTTCATGATATACATAAGTATACATATACTTACCGACAACTATGCAACCAGACGCACACACAAATCCCTTGCACATACAATCATGCGACCACATGTAGACAAACAAACACACATGCGCGTACACACATATACATATATGGGAGAGATGTGGATAAGTATAAGAATACTTATATGAATATGTATAAACAAGTGTATTGTAGATACTAACCTCCACAGACATACACGAACACTCGCATATAAACACACACATATATATACGGGTGTGTGTGTGTGCACGCGCGTGTATTGTGTATGCCTTAATATAAAAATATGCGAATCCTCGTTTGTACTTTGATGTGCGCATGTCTGTTTTTGTACGCTGATATAACCATGAGTGTACACATGTAAACATAAATACATACCTATCCACGCACACAATCTACATACGCGCTCACTCAAGTAACATTCCCTGAGGCTTGCTCTCAGTTTGTAATTTATTGCGTTGGTTTATACGTCTTCTACTACTGCTGTTACTAACGTATGAAATTGACGAAAGCAGACAACTTGAACAATTAAAAATGTATCTTTTTAATCTAAATATAAATTTCATTTAATTAAATTCAATAATGAAGTACATTATTTAGAGTTGGGTTAAGTTTTAGATTTACAGTTGCAAGTAACAACATTTTTATCATGGTTATAAAACTAAAAAAGAATACAAACTGGCAACTAGCAATAAGAATCCATAAAACAATATCATTTCTGTCTCTGATACTGTTCCTTCAAATGAATTCATGTAAATAGCTGCTGAAAAGGTGCGAAATTGTCGCCATAATTTCCACTTGGTGTGTATCCACGTGTTTCCCATAAAGAATCGGGCATTTTGCAAAAGAGGAAACAACTTTTTTGCAATAAGACTTTGGAAAAATGGGGAAAAAAAAATCTCAAAAATTGCTTACCTCCCTTTAAAATTGAATTTACAAACCGATAGCAAACCTTTATCTAATCTCAGAGGAAGATAGCAAAGCAGCATATCTACAGAAACAGGACATGGGATTATCTAAAGCTGATCAGTCAATCCTAATCCCAGCTGGAGTGGTTAGGATGCTTTGGAAATCTTTGTTACAATTTGCATGTATTTATAAGCAAACGCCTGTATACGAGGTCTCGCTGAAAAGTATCTAGTGTTTTGATATCGACAGATATCTGCCTCCATGGGGCAATTACAACAAAGTTATCTTGAAAGTACAGCCCTTCAGATCTCAGTTACATATTAAACAATCCCTTTCACTCTCAAAAAGTCTGCGAAGTCATCTTTGTAGATCGTTAACTGTCTCGTTGTACTCTCCTTAATCTCGCCCATGGTCTGAAATTTCTTTTGGAAAAGCCAGAACTTGCAGGTAGCCAAGTTTGACTTACCTGGGTGACGTACTCACTGTAGCCTGAGAGGAAAGCTTTCTAACTATCGCTTGTGAAGTCAGGTTGCTGGGGTTTGATCTTGTTTATATCGTTTGTTCTTGAGTCCTTGTTAAGAACAGATTCCTAAAATCGAGGAAAGTATTTGACAATAACACTATTCGCTAATCTGAAGAAGCACAACTGACCATTTGTCGAAAAATTGACGCCATTCGAATATCCAAAAAATAACGATATTTAGATGGCTTGACCCTATTCAGTTGAAGATTGGCACAATTGAAACACCCGAAAAATACATTTGTAAATGGCCAAACACCACTACTAAGATGAACGCTGTGTACAAGCACCACACCCACCAACACACACTGCCTGGAAGATTGGCACTATTCAAAGATCCGAAAAGGCGCCATTCAGAACAATCTTATGGAAGAGCAAGCACAAGATTCAAGAACCAAAGATATCCCATCAATCCTGAAAAGAATGGTCTACAACCAACGCGTTCTTCCTATAGTCACCCATGGAGCTGAAACATAGAACCGAAACAAAAGATTGTCTCTAAAAATAAAACCATGCAACGAGCACAAGAGAGGGTCATATTAAACATATCATGGAGAGATCACAGAACAACACAATATATAAAAGAAAAGCAGCTGTCAGAGCCATCATAGAATCCATTAGAAAACCTAAGTAGGAGTGCAAGAATGTCTATTAACCGATAGACATCATGACTCACAACATAGATCCCCAAAGAAACATGTGCGAAATTATGGCCGCCGGAATGAAATAAGATGGTGTGAAGATTTGGACAATTTCAGGAGATACTGGCACGACGACACCTACAATAGGAAGATCGGGCGAATTCTGGGTAAGGAGTATGTCCATCGATAGATGTTAGAAGAACGATGATGATGATGATACTGATGGTTCATCAACGGAAATCCAAGGTCTGTTTGAATCTATAGACAATGATAATTCAAGAAATGACATCTAAATCTTTTATAGTGCAATAATTGTTTTTCTAATCAAAGATTGAATGATCCTCTGAATACAATGCTTTCAAATAATTTATATCTGATTAGCATTAACGCTCTGAGAATGATGTGAAAATTAGAATTTGTTTTTGCAAGTTTTGGCATTCAGTCTGTTTCACTGGAAAATCAGGAAACACGAGATTGTCAGTGGTTAAGAATTCATGCAAGCATTCTACTCGCACGTACCTCCAACCCCATGCGTAAGTTTATAAAATAATTTTATTTTTGTCTCCAGTTTTAAAAAAAGAGCCCTGGGAACTTCTGAAAACAGCTCATACTCACACACTTGTGCATTGATATAGACATCTAACGGGCAGTATGTCTCTGTACGTGCCAATCTTCCGCCCGTGGTGTACGCGTGGAAGATACATTTTGGTTTGTAGAAGCTAGGCATAGAAAATGATTGTTTAGAAGTAACAAAGTGCCAAGTTTTCATTGTTAACTCATATCTCAAGATAAAATTCTTCAGCAGTTATCTGATTTCACTGTCAAGTTCATATACAGAGCTTTTTGTTCGCTGATGTCAAACAAGAAATTCCGTATATAAGTAAGCAAGTAGTGTTATTTTGGCACTAAGGAGCCTAGAGCTATTTTATTCAGTAATTTATTTATAATGATTCAATATCCTAATTTTAGATTTCTTTCAAATCTCAACTCAACTCAAGCTATCTTGTAGGGTGGTCAGACATAAAGTCTTTTCTTTCTGTTTCTGTGACGTAATTTTCATTATTACGTCAGAGTATACAATCTCATGTTTTTTTATAACCCTTTAATTTTTTTATTAGCAATGTTTTTCTGTAATTCACATATACTGATCTATAAGTTTCAGGTCATAACAGGAATCAGACTAGATAAGCACACAACCAATGATACAATTAAACGTACTTATTTGCATACATGGCTTTTAGGATGGGTAGATGTACGTCAGTACATTAATAACACTGTAGCACATTGATAAGCAAAAAGCATTCATTCTAAACAACGAATAATCATTTTACAGCATAACCTCCTCCCTTGTCAATGCACTTAACTCAATGCTTCTTCATTAATCACATCGATTGAACATCATACAGTGAAAATGTCGGATTAAAATCTAGCTAATAACTACGTGTCAGGCTACGGACTAAATGATCCTCCTTTGTATTTTTCTTTGTATCCATATTTACATGTATGTATAAACACAAACACATACACATTATATATATATATATATATATATATATATATATATATACATATATATATATATATATATAGAGAGAGAGAGAGAGAGAGAGAGAGAGAAAGAGTGAGATAGAGGTGTGCGTGTGCGTGTGTGTATGTGTCAAGTGCTTCCTAAAACGTTCGAGAAATTATTACAGATTAATCAATCTGTTCATCTATCAAGGTATCTTATGTTTCCCGTGTCTCGTAGGACATTTTGCACATCCCTCGAAATCACTCTAATTGGGAGTAAACGTTTTCTCTCTCTAATATGATGCACGGATATGGTGAGGCGTATTGATACCACATAAGTTGATATCAAATATAATACAGTAAAATGTACGATGATGGTAATATATCCAGTATCATAAGGTGATATGACAGGTCGCTATGATAGCAAATATGAAAATATGAAAATATCAAATATAGCATAGTTCAAAGTACAATGACTTTTAAGTATGTATTATCATACGTCATTATGATGGGTAGCAAATCCTAGTCAAGTCGTCTATCATCATCATTATCATCATGTTTTTTACCATCCATCGTAGGACATAAATCTTTTTCCAGTATTTGCCAGAATCTCTATCATGGGCGTTGTGAAGCCAGTACTTTCTTAACTTGTCTACTTCGTCTTGTCATCTTGTATTCTTTCGGCATCGGTCATGCATGTGATACCACGGGATCCATGTTTTGGGTCATGATTTCCATCGGTTGTTTGCCTCTTCTCAGTCGGAGGGTTTGTCCATTGGTTAGGTTCTATGCTTCAGCTCTAGAGGTGACTATCGGAAGGATGCATTGATTGTATATTTTCTTTTGGGGGCTAATGGGACTTCCTTGTTCTTGAAGGTTGAGCTAGCTCTGCCAAAGACTTTCCATCCTAGGATGATTATTCGATTGATTTTTTTCTCTTTTTGTGAATTTCAGGGACTGTAGGATCGAAGAATAAGTTGACGAGAAGATAAGTTCAAAACTTTACAGAAACAATCATTTCTTTTCAATTGATAGATAGGTTAGATTTTTCACTCAATAGAAACCGCCATGTGACCCAGGTATTTTAGCAGTTCGCTGCGCTGCAGATGATCCATCAAAACATCGGGAGAAGGGGTGATCAATGAATAAGTTATATCTCTAGAAAAAAGTCAGAGTTTTCAACAGAAAAACTAGTGACCAATTCAGCATAAACTTACATTGCAAACTGAACGCCCATAAAAAATACTGTTTAAATTGAGGAGTTCAAAGAAAACGAAACAAAAACTTTTTTTACACAATAAGGAGAAAATATTGATCATTTCAGCCGATTAGTTGAGTGAGACCTGTACGTAGTCAGTTGGTCCGGCTAAGTTGGAAACTGGGAGGAAACTATGTTGATAGGTTTGGTAACCATTTTGGTTGACAGTTTCTGATAGATAGATAGATAGATAGATAGATAGATAGATAGACGGTAACAACCTTCGATTAGGAGATGGATTCAACTTATATCATGTGTTTAATGTTCTTGGCAAAGATTCTTAAACGCTGCAAGTCGTCTTGGCATGACATTTTCTTCTCGATTCTTTGATATTTGTTTTCTTCCTCTCACAATTTTGGCTACTAAAGTGAATTTTCCTTTGTCCGAAATATTGATAAGCCCTTATGCTATTGCTAATCGAGTTGATATAAGGAATCAGACAATGGAATCAAATAAGTGAACAAATCGAGCCAGATCTTGATTCTTCAACTCTGACGTCAGGACACCTGTTGGTAGAGTCTGGCCAATGAGTAGAACACCAAGTACCCCGAGGTTCTGCCAATTCCAATCCAAGTAGAAGTTTAGTGACTTTGAAAAATTCTATTCTTAAAACTGACTAAGGTAAGATTCCAACATTTGGTCCATTATCAGAAATGATAAAAATATATCCGTACCTGGCACTAATGAATCAACATAGCCCGCGTGTGTACGAAGACTGAATATCAAGAAAACTACCTAAAATTATCTTTTAAAAATAAATCCTCTATCTATACGTATTTTGAAAATTTGGGCATCGTTGGTCCAAAATGACCATACCAACCATACTGACCCCAAAAAGCACTTTTTTCTTTTTTTTTTTTAATCAGATGATGCCTAGTGGTGTACTCATGTAGATTTTCAAAATTGTAGCCCCCAGAATGTGACTGGGACACACACACAACTTGTGGGTCTACAGTGATTCGATTGATTCTATCAAGAAATTTGTAGTTACTAATACGTGAAGATTACTGGTTCCCTGTTATAGAAAGAGTAACAGAATCCAAATGTGTAACTAATTGAACGATTGATATTCGATAAAAGGTTGAATTTAAGATCGAATATCAACTTCAAATTCATAGAAGAGTATGTCACTTGTCTGAGATAGTTACATATTCCCCACAAGTGCCAGATATCTATTGTTGAAAATTCGAATACTGATTCTCAAGACAGAAAGGGCTTCCTTACATGGAAGACTGACGCAAGACAATCTTCCCACATCCCCTTCCATTCAGCCTTAATTTTAAATCATGATGAGAACTAGTTTTTTATGTAACCCCTAGTGTCACAGGTAGAATTATTCTTTAAAAAAGTTCTTCCCACTGGCGCAACACAATCTTCCTACTTTTTTCTCCTCCATTCGGTCTTAATCATTATGAGATCCAACTGTGTATAAAAACAGTTGATGTCGCCGGTAGGATTTATGATTTTAAAAGCAGGAATGGCCTCCCTACCTGGAAGACAGACGCAACTCAATCTTTTTACTCTCAATCCCGCTCATTCGGCCTGTATTCTTATGAGAACTAGCTGTTTATGTAACATCTGATGTCACGTGTAGGTTTATTCCACAAATTAGCTAAAGACTTCCACTCTCTCTCTCTCTCTCTCTCTCTCTCTCTCTCTCTCTCTCTCTCTCTCTCTCTCTCTCTCTCTCTCTCTCTGATTATAACATTTATATCGACACAACAAATTCTGGTGAGAACGGGGAGATGAAAAGTAATCATAGCTTTAGGCAAGCGTCAACTGCATTTGAACCCGATATACATTGACAATAGGACATATCAATAATTGAAAATTTCAGAAATCGAAAAACTGAATGAGGTAATTGCGAAGCCCCAGGAAAACTTCAAAAATATGGTGATCGTTGTCTTTCCCGGCACATTTTGCACCATTGATCCGCCTATGCTACACCTTGTGTCTTGGTACAGAAAAATAGATGTATAGGGTTAAAATGAAACAAGTCGGACATTATTTCAGCCTGTTACACGACAGAATCTTTAAAATGTATATTTCAAAGATTAAGACAAAAAGAGAATACAGAACAAACAGTTGTTATTTATAATATATATGAAGACATATCGGATTTCTCCACCTTTTCTTTGCTCTTTCGCAGTTTTTGTCTTGAAATAGAGTCAAGATGAGTTCATTCGTTTCTGTTTGTACTTCAAAAGTTTTGCAATTTGTCTCTTTTTTTCTGTGTCTTGGTTCAGGATTGCACAAGGTGTTGTATACGTAAACAAAAGTACGAAATGCGCCAATGAAGACGACGATTATAATGATTTTAACAGGGGCTTCGTTGTTGCCCCACGCGTCATTATATAAAGAGTCCTTCGTTTTGGCGATTCCTGCAATTTTTAACTTACGATACGCCTTGATAAACCATGTTACATGTTTTCTAATCATTGCTTAATTTACCGTTACTCTTCTACTCACTTTTTCAGTTTTAGACATTTTTTCACTAACGAACTGAATATTTGTCAGTAGGGTAGATATTTGATGATCAAGCAACTAGTAACTTTGAGGAGTGGGTTTAAAGATAGATATCAGCAGACAGACACACTGACAGAAGTGTCACGTAAAGCAACTTTTGAAAAATCACTTTAATTTGTTAAACAAAGATTTATTAGTTTATCACAAAGTAATATCATTCATAAATTTACTTCATGACAAACTGATAAATTTTGTTCGATAAATCAGATTTCAAATTAGTGCAAACACCTTTTTCAGTTCAGATAGATAGATTCAAATAGAGACAGATGAATAGATAAATAAAAATACAGATAGATTTGAAGAGATAGATAGATATGAACTGAAATGCACAAAAAAAATTTACGTTGACGAAAGTCACTCAAAAATGTTCCATCTTAGTTTGATAGTTTGTCTCAAAGTATATTTAGTCGTTTGTTGAGTAAAGATACTTAGTGGCAAACTAATTAATAAGTGTAATGATTTTTTTCTAGTTTGTCAGCATAGTATTTTTTCGGTGTAGATTGATATACAGAAAAAAATGTTACATAGATCATATAAAATAAAGTATGATTTGAGACAAACCAATTAATTTTAGTTTTGGTCTACACTGAAAAACATATTACACAGACCAACTTGAAAAATCACTGTAATTTGTGACACCTGAATTTATTGGTTTATCTCAATATATAAATATACTCTTTACTCCAATGAATATACTTTGAGTATACGTAACAAATTAGAGTATGTTTTTCAAGTTTGTCTGCCTAACATCTTTTCAGTAGATACACACCTTTCTTATGGATATATCTATATGTGTATATGTGCATGGAATAGACAAGGAGATAACAATCAAAATCAAAAGTAATTTGCTTTGCCAGAGTTGAGGAATTTTATGCTTGATAGTCGAAATTTCCGTTTTCCCTCTCTTCTTTTGGAAACTTTTTCCGCTGTGGGGTAATATTCATAAATGGATGTCGAATTGGCGCCATTAAAACATCTAGAAATTCATGTTCGCAAGAAAGTCTACAGAAATTAATATAGATGGGCAATTTCCCCATCTTGAAAATAATAATGGCTGAATTCCTTCTTCTGGCACAGTGGGAAAGATTGTAATGGAAAATTTAATGATCGACTTTCGTATTTGAAGTATATCGCACATGTGTGAACGAGGGAGACTTTTATTAATGCACATTACTGTCGAGTGTCATTCTTGTATCAATATCAAAACCCGTGTTTAACCCTTTCACGGACGATAATGATTATATTCGCCATAGTTTACAAGTATATGAGGATTATAATGTGGAATATCACCTTAAAACCTTCTGTGCAAAAATAAGCTGTTGGGTGTAAATTCTTTCATTTTCAGCGAATAACACAAATATCAATCCATTCTGTGCTTTTGGTACTATTTTCTCCTTTTCTTGCTCTCATACAGTCAGTAACTTCAAAGGAATTTAGTGTATCTGTGGGAGATTTTACGGTAGGTTATTCGGGTTTTCTTTTTGTTTCTTTTTCTTTCATTGAAGTTCATAATTGAGTGACTGGTTTTTTCATTCTTTGAAATTTATTGTAAGGGAAATACCACTGATTAGCGATGTCCAAAGAAAGTGAAAATGACTTGAGGAATTTGTCAAGTAAAGAATCAGGAGTTTCATTTTGTTATAAAGACCCCCAATGATTTGGAGTCAGATAGTGATTCAGTAGGCTAAATACGAGAAGAGGACAAAGGCGACTTCTTTCTCAATGCAAAGAGTTGGCGCTAAATGAATCTTGGGCCCAAGAATTATGATTCTGCTTCCCCTTTGGCTGTACTCCAGGAGTGAAAACTATTTTAAGATAATCCTATTTAGATGAAGAATTGCTGGATTATATTAGTGAAGAATTCAACCAATTCATCACTCGAATCGGTGTTACAGATTGAAAAGAAACATCATTATCTGCATGTTTTTTTGTCATAAATTCACGAATAGACAAAAACGGGTCCGGTTAATAACTCAAAAGAAACCATCTTGTGATTGCAGCGTGCCGTATGGGGTGATCAATTAAAAAAGTGCTGATCAATGGATTAGTTACTCATCTCGCCTTTTTTTGGAATCTCTAAAAATTCTGAATTTTCAGAAAACGCTGCAGGGTATAAACTAAGGGACCAATTCAGTGTAAACTTATATTGTAAATTGAACCACTACTAACAACCTATTGGGAGTCACCAAAAACGGGAAACGTATTTTCTAGACATAGAATAGAGTAACGGATTGAACTATCATCCCTTCAGTCCCATCGGTGCTGCCAGTACGCATGTCACACTTATACATAGAAAGTCAACCAGCCAGAATCACTTAAAAACTGGAGAAACTGACGCTGACAGTTTTGCTAGGCGGCTTCTTTATCATATTTCTTTCTGCATGGACGTATTACATACTTGATATTATGAAGGCAATTGAAAAAACTTTTAGTTGTACAGTGTAAACCAACCTAAAAAAAATTACTCCAATTTATCACATCTAAATTCATTAGTTTGTCTCAAAGAATATTTTATTATATATGGTCTACATAACACTTTTTTCCAATTTATCGATCTACACTGAAAAGTATTACGTAGACAAATTTAGAAAAAATACTCTTATTTGTTACACTTATATTTGATAATTTTCCCCAGAGTATATTCACTCGGCAGACGAATAAATATACCTTTGAGACTAACTATTAAATTTAGGTGTAACAAATTCAATTATGCGAATTAAATTATCGTCTGAAGTTACTTCTTTGATCTGATTTCCGACAATTTCACATCAAGGCTGGAGAATATGTCGATCAAAAACCTTATGATAAAAAGCAACATATCGATAAGAATACCAATCAAAATGAAGTGAAAAACATAGCCAAGATCAACATAGGGTTTTTTTCATGAAATTTGGGCTTTTTTAGTGATCTCTGCAAAACAAAAGGCGAAAAAAGTAACTTATTCCTTGATTACTGATCATCCCTTTTTTGAAAATTTATAATCGATTACCCCTGATAAAGTTGCCGAAATACATTGGTCACGTAACTCTCTCTCTCTCTCTCTCTCTCTCTCTCTCTCTCTCTCTCTCTCTCTCTCTCTCTCTCTCTCTCTCTCTCTCTCAATTGGGTGACTAATCACGATATATAATGTAGTTCAAATTAGGAAAGAGTTTCTCCCTCTCTGGGAGTTGGCATTTTATTGGCTTTTTGTTTGGGGTACAACACTTCGCTGATTCAGTCTGATCAGGTAAGGTAGTTGTGGAAGAGAGCTTCGTTCTAATACTCACTTCGACCATTTTCTTCGCAGTTATAAATTCATTGTGGTATGCCAGTGATGAGACATTTTATCAAAAGTGGATAGAATGCAGAGTTAGAATTGGATTCATGGCTTTCCTATAGCCATTAGTGCCAAGTGAACATAAGCATGACAAAATTTGAACTCGGTCTTTTGATTCCATTCTGCTTGTTTACACCACTAGGCACCTTTAACAGGGGCAGACACAGATTTAACCCATCCATACCTGGTCAAACTGTTCAGCCATTAAAAATGTGGGATAAATGAAAGTATATTAGTATGGTAATGAGAGTGAAATGACAATATTGGAATTCACTTCGACATTACACCAAAACTTGACTTTGTCAAGAACAAAGTCCTGTTTGGGTGAAATATGAAAATGAAGAATCATTCGTTCAACAAACCTTCTGATAATACTATCTCACCTATATATTGTCAGATTAGCCATAATCCATACCAATACACTGATCATAGGATAGTAATGCAAATCTATTTGTGAAAGAGGTCAAAAAAGCTGAAAGCATGTGTCTAGTCATCTTGAGAGTGTCCGTATGAAACTTGATACACTTTCTTTAATAAGTATATTTTCTGTGGAAATTTTGAGGTTGAACTAAATAAATACCTTTAGGCTTATATGGGTTGGAGAAGTGATATTTATAGAGTCGATTTAGTGTGATTTAAAATTGTCAAGGCACTTCTTTCTCGTAAAAAGGATTCTGAAAGATGTACCTGTAAACTTTTTTGAATCTATCAGTTAATTCAGGGGATGCAAGAAAAATCCCTGTTTTACTGTAATTAATTGTTAATCATTTTTGTCCTAATTCCAATTGCTTTCCATTGAAACTACTCAGGCCATCAGTCTATGGGCGTAGACTGGTGATCTGAATTATTGCAATGAAAAGCAGTTGAAATTAAGATGAAAGAAAAGCTAATTAATTAGATTAAGATGAAAGAAATACTTGTTAATTATGCTTGACAATGCTTCATCAAATAAAAAGTAAATAAAGAAAACATTCCCTGTATTTCAAACTATTTATCTTTTGTAGAATTAATGCCGCTGATAATGTCTGCCAACACTAATTATTTAGTCATTATTTTCTTCTGTTTCTCATCAAGTTGTTTCTTGTACCTAAAAGCAAAAAGAAAATGGAGAAAGAACATTCTTGCATTCAATTATTTTACGATGGAGCATTTTATAACTAGTAATAAAATAATGTAATATCATAATTGTGAAAATACTTCATCTAAAAAATAAGAATTAAGATGAAAAAAAAGATGGCGAGAACTAGTAATGAAATAATAGCAGATCGCTCAATAGGAACTATCACGTGATCAATGTTTTTTGGCTGCATGACCTGTTGGGATGATCAATCAAGCTATCGGGAAAAGGAACGGTCCATTTATGTTTCTTCTCTCGCCTTTTGTTGCATCACTAAAAGGGTAGAATTTTTTTTAAAGCATGAAGGCTGCTGGACACAAATTAGATTGTAAATTGAATCTTCCCCTCCAAGAACTCCTTTTTTCGACGATAAATAGAATCCAAATTTTTTCAGAAATACAATAAACAATAAAATGCAGAGCAACATAATGTTTTTGACATTTTGGTAGCTCGCTGTATTGGAAGTGATCAATTAAGATTAGGAAAAGAGACTTATTAATGAATAAGTCACTTCTCTCGCCTTTTCGTTAGACACTAGAGAGTTTGATCTTCGAAAAAGAGCATGAACACAGTCAGACACTAAGATCGATTTAGCATAAACTTACAGAGTAAATCTAGTCTGGGGGATGGAATTTTGAGAGCACAAAGTCCTTCTAAACATATCAACAAGTACCTATAGATACATTGGTGCAGCATGTGTGTGCGATCCATAAAAACATACATAGCCAACCGAATCTGCTTGAAAACTAGATAAACGTATTTGGTGACAGTTTTGATCAGCACGGCTGACGAAAACGCTAGACTTATAAACTGCGAAGAATTTAGCAGAAGCAAGGATATAAATCTAACTTCATTCTTTTTGTTTTTTGTTGTTTTTTTTTCTCTCTAGAACCCTTGAAATTAGACTTAGAAGAGTGAAATTTTGATATGCTGTAGCATAGAGCTGTAAATATAATTTATTCACCAATTTAATTGTTCATTCAATTATTGATGGCATTCTATACATTTGGGGGAAGCTGTATGTCTAAGCTATCACATTCTTAAAAATATTCCAGTTCTCTAGGCCTAATTTCAGGGTCTAAACCGAGTCGAAGCTAAATTCATTAAATAAAAGTTGGCAGTTAGCAGTTATCGTTGTTCCCGCCAAGTTTTTCGTAGTTTATCAGTTCAGCGTTTCGATTAGTAACATTTGCCTTGCCCTCATTCCAGATCACTCCTCTCCCAATTGTCAATACTCTTCTATAGTGAAGTCATTTACAATAAATTTCATTAATGATGAATTTGCAATGGATTTTAATGGTAAATCCATTATCGAAATATGTAGTAGCCCGATTCTCTCTGTAACATTCGAATCAATTCCTGATTGCTGACAATCTGTTACTTCATGATTTTCAATACATTCTATTCTAAATCATTTATGATGCATTTCAATAGCAAAATTATTTGCAATGCATTTTGATAATGAAATTAACAAAATATAGTTATATAATTCGTAAAAGCGCCGTCTGTACGTCTATCTGTTTTTATTTATGTCTGTACTCGCCTACTGCCCAAACTACTCGACATAACCCCATGAAATTTTCTGAAGGCATGGATGTAACTCTAGTTAATGTCTTTAGTAACTGAGTTTTGAAAATATGTATTTTATGGGGTTAGATTCAGGGGTCGATTTACATTATAATCATCTTTATCAATTCAACGTTTTCGACAGCTGAGCCCACCACCCGTTTTGATTGACGGTGTGTAATAGGAGTGCAATGTTTGAGTAATATAAGAAAGCCTCTAGGGTGATGTAGCATCAAAATAGTTATCTTCTCTCTTCGCTAGTTTGTCTTTCATTCTCTCTCATTTTCTGCCCTGTTTCACTAATTAATTACCGCAGAGCCAACCCGTTGATTTAGTCGCATATCAATTCAATCCATCAGTTTTAATATATTTTAACATCTATATGTTATATCAAAAACCGACAACCAAAACTGTCGACACAGATTTCTGCAGTTTTTACATTGGTCTGGCTAACTATTTGTGTATACATATGTGTGTGTGTTTTTTGCAAAAAGAATCTGTCCTCAGACATGAAAAGTTGAAAGGCTCGGTCATTGCGAGTTCGTTAGACACACAGTACTCGGGCGAACTCAATAGTGTCTCGCTACCGGTTGAATAATCTCACGGAAGAATATCCAGTCACGCATGCGCAGTAAGGTTTCCTAGGATTGTTTGCCAAGTTACATCAGGGCCACTCAACACGCAACTGGTATTCAAATGTCTGAACACTCACCAGACACACCTTGTATAAGTATATAAAGAGAGAGAGAGAGAGAGAAATAGAGGAGATACACAAACACACACACACACACACAAACGAACACACACACACACACACATATGTATATATATATATATATATATATATATATATATATATATATATATATATATATATATATATATATATATACATTCATACATAAGATTTACAAGCATATATACATGGTGAATGCCTAACACACTCTCCAGCAACTGGCAATTGCCGGTTGCTAAAGACATTATGATCTATCCATCTCGCTGTATCTCTACCTCTCTCCCTCTCTCTCTCTCTCTCTCTATATATATATATAGAGATATATATATATATATATATATACACTGAAGAGACAAATTTTCCCCATTTCTCAGTTTCTTTTTAATGTTTAATATATTTTTCATTTTTTTCCAACTTGAGAAAGTATTTTTTCATATAAGATGGCACGTTCGCCTTAGACTCAAATCTTTATCAGATCCCATAATTGCAATGTTGGACACAGCACGCATGATAGCCCAGAGTTGGAAATCAAAAGACTCTAAATGGCATGCTAATTCACTTGAGCTCAGCGGCCATCCTTCGGTGAGATGAGGTCAAGTTTGCCTGAGCTCGACATGAGGTCACATGAGGTCAATTATGGTTTGAATTCAACTCGTACAGAATGCTAAAACGAATGTAAAATCAAAAATGCATAAGAACATATATAACTATTTACATCTTTTTAGTTTAAATAGGGTTTTAGTCAATTTTGAAAAAGTCCACTATAATTTCGACAATACTGTGTATATAACCTGATTGGGCTGTTTCATTACTGCAAACACACTCCATCTACCAAGTCACATACATATCCATTTTACCCGTCTCTACATATTTATAAAGTACACATGATATGTATATATATATATATATATATATATATATATATATATATATATATATATACGTGTGAAGACACATTTCCACACGGCAACCCATTCTCTCGTCGTTGTTACAATTAGTTTGTGTGTAACCCAAGCGATGGGAAGTATCTAGAGCAAGTGTGGAAGATATTAAATATTTTTTTCATCTGAGTGCACCGGCAGTCGCCTTTTGAGTTTGCTTTCTTAATGAAGCGACGGTATATAATTCTTAGATAGCTGCAATGAGAAGTCATTCACGCTATAAGTAAAACAACATCTCTGTAAATATCTATCCCTACCCGCACCTGATAAGCAATGTAAAATGCAGATCTAAGGATATGTCATGACTATCCCTTTTTAAAAGCAACGATGAGGTGCTGTCTAGTAGGCAAATCTCCGGGTCGTTGGTAAATTACTTTGCGACCCTAGGGCAGATTTCGAATTCATTAACAACTAGCGTGAAAAAGACTATAAACATCACTTGTTCACCCATCAAAAATGAAGTTTTAAAAAAACGTCATTTATGAAATATGTGTATATGTATTGCATTTTATATGCGTGTATAGTGGACATTTGAATAGCGATGAGCTTAGAAAATAGTTTTCTACACACAATACATTTCATACACTAGAATGATAGAGACTTGCATTGCAGTGAGCAAGGAGAATAACCTTCTATACACATTGCATTTTATATACGTGGATAATACAGATTTGCACTTCAGTGAGCTTGAAGAATAGCCTTCTATACGCATTGCATTTTAAATGAATGACAGAGATTTGTATGGCAGTGAGATGCAAGAATAGCCTTTTATACACCTTGCATTTCATATACGTGGATAATACAGATTTGCATTTCAGTGAGCTGGGAGAATAGCCTTTTATACACCTTGCATTTTATATACGTGGATAATAAAGATTTGCATTTCAGTGAGCTGGGAGGATAGCCTTTTATACACATTGCATTTTATATACGTGGATAATAAAGATTTGCATTGCATTGAGCTGGGAGAATAGCCTTTTATACACATTGCATTTTATATACGTGGATAATAAAGATTTGCATTTCAGTGAGCTGGGAAAATAGCCTTTTATACACCTTGCATTTCATATACGTGGATAATAAAGATTTGCATTGCATTGAGCTGGGAGGATAGCCTTTTATACACCTTGCATTTCATATACGTGGATAATAAAGATTTGCATTTCAGTGAGCTGGGAGGATAGCCTTTTATACACCTTGCATTTCATATACGTGGATAATAAAGATTTGCATTTCAGTGAGCTGGGAGGATAGCCTTTTATACACATTGCATTTTATATACGTGGATAATAAAGATTTGCATTGCATTGAGCTGGGAGAATAGCCTTTTATACACATTGCATTTTATATACGTGGATAATAAAGATTTGCATTTCAGTGAGCTGGGAAAATAGCCTTTTATACACCTTGCATTTCATATACGTGGATAATAAAGATTTGCATTTCAGTGAGCTGGGAGAATAGCCTTTTATACACCTTGCATTTCATATACGTGGATAATAAAGATTTGCATTTCAGTGAGCTGGGAAAATAGCCTTTTATACACCTTGCATTTCATATACGTGGATAATAAAGATTTGCATTTCAGTGAGCTGGGAGGATAGCCTTTTATACACCTTGCATTTCATATACGTGGATAATAAAGATTTGCATTTCAGTGAGCTGGGAGGATAGCCTTTTATACACATTGCATTTTATATACGTGGATAATAAAGATTTGCATTTCAGTGAGCTGGGAGAATAGCCTTTTATACACCTTGCATTTCATATACGTGGATAATAAAGATTTGCATTTCAGTGAGCTGGGAAAATAGCCTTTTATACACCTTGCATTTCATATACGTGGATAATAAAGATTTGCATTTCAGTGAGCTGGGAGAATAGCCTTTTATACACCTTGCATTTCATATACGTGGATAATAAAGATTTGCATTTCAGTGAGCTGGGAGAATAGCCTTTTATACACCTTGCATTTCATATACGTGGATAATAAAGATTTGCATTTCAGTGAGCTGGGAAAATAGCCTTTTATACACCTTGCATTTCATATACGTGGATAATAAAGATTTGCATTGCATTGAGCTGGGAGGATAGCCTTTTATACACCTTGCATTTCATATACGTGGATAATAAAGATTTGCATTTCAGTGAGCTGGGAGGATAGCCTTTTATACACCTTGCATTTCATATACGTGGATAATAAAGATTTGCATTTCAGTGAGCTGGGAGGATAGCCTTTTATACACATTGCATTTTATATACGTGGATAATACAGATTTGCATTGCATTGAGCTGGGAGAATAGCCTTTTATACACATTGCATTTTATATACGTGGATAATAAAGATTTGCATTTCAGTGAGCTGGGAAAATAGCCTTTTATACACCTTGCATTTCATATACGTGGATAATAAAGATTTGCATTTCAGTGAGCTGGGAGAATAGCCTTTTATACACCTTGCATTTCATATACGTGGATAATAAAGATTTGCATTTCAGTGAGCTGGGAGGATAGCCTTTTATACACATTGCATTTTATATACGTGGATAATAAAGATTTGCATTTCAGTGAGCTGGGAGAATAGCCTTTTATACACCTTGCATTTCATATACGTGGATAATAAAGATTTGCATTTCAGTGAGCTGGGAAAATAGCCTTTTATACACCTTGCATTTCATATACGTGGATAATAAAGATTTGCATTTCAGTGAGCTGGGAGAATAGCCTTTTATACACCTTGCATTTCATATACGTGGATAATAAAGATTTGCATTTCAGTGAGCTGGGAGAATAGCCTTTTATACACCTTGCATTTCATATACGTGGATAATAAAGATTTGCATTTCAGTGAGCTGGGAGAATAGCCTTTTATACAGCTTGCATTTTATATACATGGATAATAAAGATTTGCATTTCAGTGAGCTGGGAGGATAGCCTTTTATACACATTGCATTTCATATACGTGGATAATAAAGATTTGCATTTCAGTGAGCTGGGAAAATAGCCTTTTATACACCTTGCATTTCATATACGTGGATAATAAAGATTTGCATTTCAGTGAGCTGGGAGAATAGCCTTTTATACACCTTGCATTTCATATACGTGGATAATAAAGATTTGCATTTCAGTGAGCTGGGAGAATAGCCTTTTATACACTTTGCATTTCATATACGTGGATAATAAAGATTTGCATTTCAGTGAGCTGGGAGAATAGCCTTTTATACACCTTGCATTTCATATACGTGGATAATAAAGATTTGCATTTCAGTGAGCTGGGAGAATAGCCTTTTATACACCTTGCATTTCATATACGTGGATAATAAAGATTTGCATTTCAGTGAGCTGGGAGAATAACCTTTTATACACCTTGCATTTCATATACGTGGATAATAAAGATTTGCATTTCAGTGAGCTGGGAGAATAGCCTTTTATACAGCTTGCATTTTATATACATGGATAATAAAGATTTGCATTTCAGTGAGCTGGGAGGATAGCCTTTTATACACATTGCATTTCATATACGTGGATAATAAAGATTTGCATTTCAGTGAGCTGGGAGAATAGCCTTTTATACACCTTGCATTTCATATACGTGGATAATAAAGATTTGCATTTCAGTGAGCTGGGAGAATAGCCTTTTATACAGCTTGCATTTTATATACATGGATAATAAAGATTTGCATTTCAGTGAGCTGGGAGGATAGCCTTTTATACACATTGCATTTCATATACGTGGATAATAAAGATTTGCATTTCAGTGAGCTGGGAGAATAGCCTTTTATACAGCTTGCATTTTATATACATGGATAATAAAGATTTGTATTTCAGTGAGCTGGGAGTATAGCCTTTTATACACATTGCATTTTATATGCGTGGATAGTAGAGATTTGCATTGCATTGAGCTTGGAGAATAGAGTTCTTTTGACCACAAAGGGTTTTGTCTATTTTTGTTTTCATTACTTTTTTATATTTCATTATTTTCTACGTCAACATTTTTATTCTGTCCCCAGAATATGGAATTCCATTTTACTACATTATTTGTATCCCTCAGCATTACAGAGTACAAATGCACATTGCTAATAATTATGAGTTGATTGCATGGAAGCTAACAAAGGAAATGCTAGAAACGTAAAATATTAATGAAAGATAGCGAATTATTAAAGATGGATATCTGGTTTCATTTTTAAATACATGCATATATGTATGTATTTTGGAATTTCTTTGATTTAAAATATTCAATTTTTGACTCTGATTTTGCATTTCTTAGAGAACAAGACGCTGCAAGACGCTGTTGGAATTAAACATTTGGAATTTAATCCGTTCCTTCGAGGTCGAACACTACATTTGTATCAGGCCTACAGCTAGATATACAGGAACAAAATATAGCTGAACATATTTTTCCAAAACTAAGCAGGGTAGATTTTTCCAAAATTTAGCTGAACAGATTAAGGCCGTGTCTCAGCGATCAATAAATCTTTGAGGCTAAGATATACAGTACATACACACCCAGAGGCCTAGATTTATCATAGAATTAATAGGTAAGCATCTGTTGATGAGAAATTTGATCTCTCGCGTAACGATTAGAAATAAGATATCCAGAAGTCCACAGTTAAAGGATGAAAAATAGCATTTATTTTTTCCGAAAAAATATTTATTTTTGAACATATTTTCATTCCCCGTCAATGCAATAAACCAAACGCACCTCCATCTATCACATAGATTGATTTTATCGAGAGAAAATTTCTGACTAGAATTAAGCTGTGTCGGGGCATGAACTCATTGATCCCCTCTCGTATTGCTTCCTCATATAAATGTAGATGTTAATGCTGTTAATACAGCTTTTTCACGTTGAGCAAGGTATTGATTTACCTTTTATGACTGTATCGAGTTCTTTTTTTTTCAACTTCTTGTACAATTTGTAGTAAAATAGCGATGTTTCTAGACTATACGTGGTTAATAACATGAGAAAAATTTTCTCATGTGCTACCGGCTTTTATTAACAATGAATACCGTTGAAATATTGTGTTCGCAGTGTAATAAGCTAAAAAGAAACGACAAAATAACCAGAAGAAAATGAAGGAAAAAGTACTTTTGCCAGAACAAATAATCTTTAAGTAAAAACTGTTGAAATGAAGATTTATACGACATATTCAGATTTGTCAACACATCTCAATAAAACGCTTTTTAGTCGATTGGTTGGTTGGTCCCAGTTACGCTAAATAACGGAAATAGGAAGGAAGGAAGGAAGGGGTGTGATGCCATGAAAGGTGTGCCAACATTAAGAAACTACTATGATGGCATGATAGTATGTACGAGCTCGGAATTTTGTGTTCAAAAAAGTCATAAATAACCTGAAAACGCCAAAATTGTCCATTTAGGATTTTTATTGAAATTTGTACTCTTGGATATTTCCATATCGCAATATTTTACAAGTATGAGCATCAATTGACTTAAAGGAAAACTACTTGTCCTCCTTCTCCCTCCTTCTCCCTCCTTCTCCTCCTTTTCCTGCCACTATTACTATTGATGTGGATGATGGACCCATCGTGAAACTAATGGTTCTTGTTTCATGCGAAAACACGATTTTACAAGACTCGCCCGCAGACATTTGCTGAAGAGGGAATATAAAACATTTGCAATTTCAAACCGTACGAAAACGATCATGAAAATTTCCTTTATAACAAAATAATTTTTGTATACGTCATTTTCAAACACGTGTTTATACCTATTATACCTTCATGCACACAAGTTTACCGAACTAATATCTTATATATAAACTGAAACCAATATACTTGCAAATCAGGGTTGCCAATTTAATGTGATTTTCCAATTTTTCAATTCTGGTGGTCACTTTCAAATTCGAAAAGTTATTATGAAATCTGGACATAATGGAAACAATGGACTTCAGAATATGGAAGAAAAATGAAAATTTAGATATTTGACAACACTGGACTCGGTAATTCGAAAAATCAAAACAAAAAAAAACATGTTAAATGTCAACCCTGATGTAAATGCTGTCAGTGAATTCATGTTGGTCATTAAAGATGGACAATATTTTATGTACTTGTATGATTAATACGAATACGAATGAATTTACATATATATATACATTAACATGAACTATAAATTGCTTTATATTGTATAGAAACTTATCTGAAATGATATCCTGTCGTCACACGGTTAATATATCATTCAATTTAGACAGCGTAAATAGAATAAACGATTCCTGCAGCAACCCCATTTTCTTAAATCGTTTATTTCAGATAAGTTTCTATATAATATAAAGCAATTTATGATTCATCCCGTCGGACCAAATAATGTCCATTTCTCGAATACATACATTTACATGCATAAAGAGTGACAAATAAATCTATATATGTAAATATAAGCCGACTCAAGCGTCTGTAATTATACATCTACTTACAAGAACTCATGTTCTATTCTTGGTTGTTATAGTCACAATGTTTCGGCCGGTGTACTTTCGACCTGTTTCAGGTATCTGCCGTAAATGGTAACCATGCAAACAAAGCCCTTTATTGAATCTACGGGAAAATGATTTCGTGGATTTAAGCATTGGCTAAGTGTATGCAGTTAACCTGATGGTCGTGGTTTCAATCTCTGGGACAGACAGTGAAGTTGATACATTTGGGATCAATGGAACAAGCAGAAGTGTCATGACGAGGATGCATTATGTAAATAGAATTAACTAATGCGAGATATTCCTTGAGACAAACAATAGAATGAGAACAATCTACACCCGTCGATGAAATAAAGGGCTAGGTTTGGAATTTCAAGGTAATACGAGAAGCACCTGAAAGAAGCCGGAGATTACAAGGGCTGGAACGTTGGGTCAATAATAACCAAGATGAGGACTCTCGTTCAAATGAGTTTGTCTATGATAATAATACCTCATCCCAGAAAATGAAACAGAAACAAACATCTGTATATAAACATATGTCTTTACACACCAATCATACTCGTATGCACACATGAGATTTTGGATAAATTACCATTTATGTTTGCAAAATCAAGCATATTTCAACGAATAATTTTGAATCAAACGTAGGAAAATTGATGAAAAATCTTTTGTCAATTTTTACGGAAAGATTTCGTTTCAGCACTTTAGTCCACTTTTTCGTACATCATCAAATTATTTCCGATTCGGTAACAAATAATGAAACACAATAAAAGCAAAACAACCCTGAAATAAAATGATCTGCTTGGCAGAAAAGTCAAAGAATTATACATAACATAGCTTACAAAATTAAAGTTATAAAAAATTAAAGGGGTACAATTTTAACGATTACAACCTGGCTTCTTTTACAAACTTTGTTCAATAATTTAGAAAATTTTTTCACGTTTTCCACTGTTGACAGTGTGCATTCAAATCCAACAGAAATTGAAAAAGAAAACATTTATCAAAACGAAAAGAGGACAAATAGTAAGAAAGAGATAACTTCAAACCGGAAGTCGGTATCTGTTGTAGAAGTTTTAAATCCCTGCGCATGCGTGTTACTTCTGATGAAACCATGCACCTGCTGGTAAATGTATTTGCCTAGCCTATCTATTTTTTGAAAGGCTGCTGCAGTTGCTGCTGCTGCTGCTGCTGATGATGATGATGATGATGATGATGATGATGATGATGGGGATGATGATGATACGTATGGATTGTGTCTATGCATGTTTACACAGTTCCTGTGCACTTTTATTTGTACACAAAGCAGAAATGTAACTATACCAAACATTTTGGATTGATGATTAAAATCTAATTAGTAAATAGATTGGTTTGTAAATATTTTGATGTTTATTCGAATTATCTTCAGAATAAAAGTGATAGTTACTTGCTATTTCAAGGCGTCTGCAAGGGTAACTAAAAGAAAACATAATCAAATGAAGCAGACAGAATTAGGAAGCACTCACATGGCAAACTATTCTTAGTCAGGCACAGGGTTCTTATGGTGGAGCCTTAGCGAGGATAAGAATCACAAGTAATAATTTGTGATACTAATCTGCTAGCAATTCCTCTACGACAAAGAACAAGAAAAGCCCATTAGAACTAAAAAGAAGAGCGAATTGCCACGTGAGTTTTCTAATGGAATTTATATCTCTGACTCCCGTTTTTTCTCTAATATACTATGCAGCCTTGTGATCTTTCCACGTGGTTTTAATCATGATTCTCCCCTGTGCACATTGCAGTTTGAGGGTCATCTTTCGGTTAGGTCCCCTATTTCAGCTCCACAGGAGACTATTGCGAAGATGCATTGGTTATAGACCCTTCTTTTTTAGGACTAAAGCCATCATACCGATGACTATTTCATTGTTGTCAAATATGATGATCTGTTAATTACTGCTGGATTTTCTGAGTGTCTACAGTAAAATGCCTCGTTAGCAACCCAATTTTGTGTTTTTATGTACTAATATTTTAAAGTGGGCGTGTGTAAGAAAGCATGCTGTGTGCGCTTGCATCTTACTTATGTATCCTTATCAACTAGTTTATTTTAATCTTGTCTATTTCTTTCACCAAAGTGTTTTTGATTTGTTTTCTTAGTTACAGACCGTACTCTGCGATTAATATACCGTGTTTTTCTCATCTAATCACAAAAGTCACAAAAATCTTCTTTATATCATAACAGAGAATATTAGCGTCGATACTCTTTAAGAGAACTATAAGGTTTATGGTAAAGTTTCTGGTATTTTCTTGGCATAATCTTTTATTCATATACATTCATAGCATGAGTGTCCGTAAGGAGGTGTAAGTGGTGCATTTCCTTGAAAAGTTCTACAACTCGTTTAATCTACTCATTTACTCTAAAGAAATCTCTGAAAAATAGAAAAAATCCCACATGGGCACCCACTACAGTGCAAAAGTGGCATTTCCCACGGTGGATCAGGTTTTCCCACATAGTATGTAGTCAATGAATTATTACAGTGCTGTAGAATGTAACTCCAAAGTAATATACCCATATGAAAACGTAGTATTATCCGTCACTGGTAAGGTATTCCGATCATATCCTTTTCCCCTTCCCTGTATCCTTTGAATCCCCAACAAAACGGTGCCCAGTAGGATCTTTCCTGTTGCAATGTGTCATTCAAATGAGCCAATTGCTCACTTTAGTAACATTCGTAAAAACGAATACCCCTTTGAATCCCTCTATTTTCAGAGAATAACTTTTCCCCAGAAGATTCTGTGGTGATCCTTGGTTCTTTGTTCCTAAAATAGCATAAGGCTGTCAAACGTTATCACCCTAGATGGCTAAAAATGGCTAGATTGTTCATTTCCGGCTAACTTCATTGCCAATGTTATGTACGCTTCAAATAATGCTGTTCTTGCTATAAGATACCTTGTTTCAAATCTTATAGATCGTTCTTGATATCCTAAGCCTAATCCTAAACTCAACCCCAACCAAGCTCCAACCCTAGACCAAACCCTAACCCAACTCTAACCCTTTGTATGAATTTTGATGCAAACATAACATTTGTAGCGATTAAGTCGAATGGAAATTGAAATTAGAATTTAAAATCGCCATTTCAAACATCAAGGGGGATAACTTCTGATAATATTCATTGTATTATATTTTGGAACCAAATAACCATGGATCGTGGATCTCGTTTAGATTGAGAAGTTGAAGGATCTCCTGGGTCTAGCTACGATTTTTCTTCGTTTAGAATTTTGATAGTAAATTTTATTTTCGTCTCCAATGACTCGTTTGAAAATTACTTTTCTCTGAGTCGAACAAGAAAAGGAAGTCAATTTTTAAATGTTTGCAGGTGTTAGTTTTTGTATTTTCATTAAGGTAAGTCGAATTTGGAACTAGTCTTGGACAAGTCAAGATAGATGAGAATTGATATTGTAAAAAATCATTTTATTTCTAGCTTTTACCTCATTTGTAGAAACTACTCCAAAGAGTGAAGCATTTGAATGTGTTTCCTCAAATGATGGTTGGAGCTACAAATCTAACTTTTGGTGTCGGTTCATATTAAAACCCTAAAATCTAAGTAAATGAACCCATTTTACAAGCTCCTGAATTTTTTCTCGGGCTTGTTAACGATTAACAACTGTTTATTGATTGCACAAGCAATAAATGTCCAATTGAACTAGAAAGACACTTCTATAATCTTCCTAACACTGTCAAAAATATAGAGGTAGACATTTTTGCATCGACTTCACATTAATAAGCAGAAATACTTCCATGCATAAATATGCAATGGAACTCTTTAGTAAAAGGAGTGCAAAAGGCTCGATTTGCTCGAAAGTCTACTAGGTTTTGCTTGAATATAGGGGACATTTCCCACCTCTCGGCTCGTACACCTAATCTACAGGTTGAGAGATATATGAAATGAATGATTTTGCTGTTTGTTTTTTTTTCTGTAGATAAAGTGATTTGTAACAGATGATTGCAAGAAAGATAAGCCAACTTTATCGTGAAGTCACCACAAAAAAGTTTTTATCTTATATAGATATACTATTTTCCCCTTCTCTGTTATTCACAAAATTCTCGCCGTGAATCCTCTGGCCTTCGTCGGGTGTTTTTGTTTCTAGAATGTAGAACCACTTCTTAGAACCCTTTCCACATTAGAGAACCAGGAGCATCCGACGAAGGCCGGAGGGTAAACAGGGGAAACGTTGTGAATAAATAAAACATAGACGAAGAAAATCCGACCATATCATACACAATGATCAATGCACACATATAACAAAATTCTGACAAGTAGATCACAAGATAGCAATGTATATCAGGGAGAAAACAGGAGACATCATAGAATCTATTAGAGAACTCAAATGGCGATAGGATGATCAAGAATGTCGGACTACCGATGGTCATCACGACTCACGACATGGATCACATCATGACCGAGTCCGGCAGATTACAAGATGGAAAGACGAACTAGACAAAGTACTGGCTCTGCGACGATAAAGAGGTGTGGCGAATCATTTAAAAATCATTTTATTCGGTCACAAGTCATAAATGAGGAGCATTTCAATGAGAATGAAAGCAAAGCTGTATTAATCTGTGAGACTAGCTGACTATCTATTACTCCATGGACAAGTACCTACTCACTACCCGTGAGACCAAGGAGAAAATACAAATCCCACTAATTTTCGAATCCTCGTAATCGCCATTCAACAAGCTATGAGGGAATATTCTTCCATTTGCACGTGTGCGCATGTGTGCATGTGTGTGTGTGTGTATTTTCCCAGACGCTTCTGGTCGCATTTTGGGGCCCATAACCTTGAGAATGTGCATGAGTACACCACTAAGTACCATCTAAAAACGTATGAGTAATTTTTTTTTTCTTTCAAAAAATTGTTTTAGGGAGTCTCTATAGTAATTTTTGGACCAACAATGCCTAAATCTTGTGCCGGTATTTTTTAGATAATTTTTGAAAAATGATTTTTCTAGGAGATTATTTTGATAATTTAAGATACTTTTTCAGATTATTAGTTCTGGTACACGCGCAGGTTGTAGTGATTCATACCTGCGAGATACGGATATTTTCCTATACTTACCGAGAACCCGCTATACTGAGATCAAACACGTTTTGTAGATTAATTTATGTTATGAATTCGAGCCTCACTGAGTGTCCCAACGATTGTGGTCTTGTGATAGACTGAATCAGTTGATCATGGAGAAATGGTTAGCAAGCTAGCCTCACAGACGATGACTACCGTAGTTGCTTCGATTCTCACTAAATGCCTAAGAAAGGTTGTTGTATGCCACACTAAGCTAACTTTGATAATTTAGGACCTACCTTGTAGCTGAAATAGTTGCATATTTTCCCACTGATGTTGTAGGTTAGCAAAAACCTATGTAAATGCTGATTTTCAAGGCAGGAAGGCCCCTATTTAACTCAAAGATTGGTGCGACACAATCTCCCCAACCTTGTTTTCACTATTTAGCCTTGTATCAGACTAGGCTAATCTTTATATATATATGTAGAGAGAGAGAGAAAGAGAGAGAGAGAGAGAGAGACCTTTGGGTGCGATTAGAGATGTGCATCTGTACAAGTTGGTAAGCTTTCAAACGAGTTTCTTGCACTTTTATAAACCCGGAAGCATATTGTGGAGAGACGGATAATAGGCTAACGTGATTAAATAAGCGATTCATCCTCAATCATCTCCCTTGACAATGGCGCTGACAGAGGTACACGCTCTTTGAGTACTTTCTAATTTCTCTTTGCTTCTGTGTGACTGTAATTGTTAATGTATCCTGGCCTACAAATTAGCGTAGAACACAGAAATAAAATGTAGTTAAAAAAAGGTGGAGGGATTACATTGCATCAAGATATTGCAATGATTACAAACACATATACATACAATTATCCCTGGCCATTCGCGGGTTTCGATAATCCGCAGATTAATCTTGAACAATTTAATAGGAATATTTGGGATAGTTGGACAGCATTTTGGAAAATACACAGTACAATATAAACAGAATGAAAAAAAATTTAGGAAATCATGAATGCTTATATATTCATAAAGTAACAGCTACCACGGACTTTTGACAAAAAGTGACGTGTGTCGATAATTACATTTTGGTAATCTTTGTGTTATTAATATGGAGGAATGTAATGTATGCAAAGTTTTGTGCAGACTTTTATCCTCATCTTGGTTGATAAGCTGAAGATGGCTGAAACGCAGTGTTAAAAAATGAACCGAGACAAAAGTCCGCACAAAACTTGACATAACTATATTCCTTCGTCAGAAAAATTCAGACAGACTCTGCTCTGTGGTTTTATTTACGGTTTTCTTTAATCAACTGTGTATTTTTTCACTGTGTGCTTTACTGTGTTTATTTATTCATTGGTACATTCACAATTTTGGAATGGTAAATTGTTTATTTATCGAAAGGTTCATGGCACAATATTTCTGTTTTGGAAGGACCAAAAGCGTTGGAGAAATCAGCAAAAATGTTTCACGGATTTAGCTTAAACCCCTCACCCCCACCCCGGCATACCAACCTTAAAAATCACGAATAGCAAGTGATAACTGCATAAACCCCGATATACACGCACGCACACAATATACACATTTACGTATATCTATACAGATAGATAGATAGATAGATAGATAGATAGATAGATAGATAGATAGATAGGTCTATACTCATCGAATAGCAAATATGCAAACACCTATATAAACAGAATGACACGTGGGCACCAGAATAAAAGTTGTTTACACTGAAGAGAGCTATGGTTAGCCGAATAGTATCACACCCCCAGTGCTAGTGTTATATTTACCTTTCGTAAGTAGAAAGTCCCCAATATCATAGCCCTTAGCCAGACACTGTAATGGACATCTCTCACACTTACTTCAATCAATTTTGTAGGCACACAGATGCACACACTCACACACACCTACACAAATACACACACATATATATATATATATATATATATATATATATATAGTCTTATAAACTTCGTTCACGGTATTCCATATTTTATACAGAATTTAATTACTATTAATACAATTTGGATCCTAGTGTTGAACGTATAACTTGATTGTGGGGACTATCAACTTTCCTACAATGGACCTGTTTATATATATATATATATATATATATATATATATATATATATATATATATATATATATATATATATATATATATATATATATATGTATATATATATATATATGAACAATAGACAAACTCGGGAGTAAGAGTATATGGAGAGTTAGTTTACTTATTAGTTAATCCCTAAATTAATCAATTGTTGTGCTATATATGTTTCGGGGGGTGTTTCCATCTCCAGTAGCTTGTGGTGTGTGTGTGTGTATGTGTGTGTGTGTGTGTGTGTGTGTGTGTGTGCCTATCAGTGGTTTAAAGTTTACCATAGAAAATAAATTCATCAGATGTTTTGCATTGGAAGCAAAAATTGGAATCAAGGAAGAGGATTCTTTACATATATATGTGTGTATGTGTGTGTATGTGTGTGTATATGTGTGTGTGTGTGTTAATACTTTTCTGTAATATTTGTAAAAGATTGCAATTACTTATTCATTCATCTACTTTTTTTGTATATGACTACAAAAATTCTGGGTGTATTCTTATTGAATATGAACTAGAAAATGAGAAACAACTGAATAGTTTTGATTTATTTTTTTCAGTATGATGAAATAGCAAATTTATTTTAAAATTATGTGCGTTCATCTACGTTGGAATGAAATCTTTGAAAGTTATCTATTTTAGGTGTTCATTTGTGCTTGCGTGCCTGCACGTGTTTGTGTGTACATATCTTTGTACACTTCTTCACAACTTCAGTCTATTTACATATTTATTTGATATGTGCTAGCCTTGCAGATCGATTCTTAAGTGTCTCAAGTTCGACATCATTGTGGACTATTACCAGATTAAGCAACCCTGAACAAACACCACTACACAAGTCAAGCTCTGTTCGTGGAAAGAAAGTTGGTTTGTCTCGAAGTCCACTAGATTCGACCCTCACAAGCGGCCAAACGATAATGGTTATGTACTAGACAAAGCTAAACACTGAACTTGTAGATATATGCGTAAATGTGTGTGTGTGTGTTTGTGTACATGTATGTATGTATCCATACACATACATACATATACGAACACATATACATGCATACATTTATATAAATATATATAGTTGTATAGATGTATATATATCCATTATATATATATATATATATATATATATATATATATATATATATATATATATATATATATATATATATATATATATATATATTGTTGCCCGGGTGTATTTTATTTATGGTGATAGTGCTCAATACTTCAAAAGATAGAGCGTAAAAAAGACGGCTATTTAGTCTTGTTATTAATATTAGCAAAACAAAACTGTAAATCTCTCTCTCTCTCTCTCTCTCTCTCTCTCTATATATATATATATATATATATATATATATATATATATATATATATACGTGTGTGTATATATATATATATATATATATATATATACGTGTGTGTATATATATATATATATATATATATATATATATATACGTGTGTGTATATATATATATATATTCTAAAAAATTATTTACATAGGTTTGTTAATAAGTCCAGAGCTCAGTAATTAAATGCGTTTATTTTACAGAGATATCCATTTTTTGACGTATCCCGTTCTTTTTTCAGTGCACGTAACCCAATGAGTCTTCAGCAATTACATAATTAAAACACTGAACAATGAATCTATGTGATTGAAATTCAATTAAGACTATGAACTTATTCCGTATACATACGCACGCGCTCACACATAAATGTATACACATGTGCATGTGTGCGTCACGTGTTTGTGTGTTGTGTATGTTAAGTTAAAAGTTGATAGCGAAGTTAGGAAGTTAGAAATATGTTGTTAGGTGCCCACGTGACTTCGATACTTAGTCTGGTTCACACTTCTCTCTCAATTGTCCTTACATTCCCCATCCCATCCCCCCCTCTCTCTCTCTCTCTCTCTCTCTCTCTCTCTCTCTCTCTCTCTCTCTCTCTGTATAGATCTCATCTCTAAGTGATACTCTAACGTGGGTGTTCGCCTATGAGAGAAAATCAATTCAAAAACTATGCTCATACGCAAGGTAAGCCGAAACCTGTGCACTCTGGTACACACACACACACACACACACACACACACACACATTCCCACAGATATACATGCACAGACAGACACGCAAGCGTGCGTGCGGACACAGACACTACTCACAAAGTGGGTTATGCAACTTCTAAAAGCTACACATAGGGTAGTTTCTGTTTAGCTTACCTTTTTGGCGCAGTAGATGGGGTAAATCCTTTTCATCATCTGGACTAAGTATCCAGCAAAAATTACGAAGAGCGACCGCCGCAGCAAAACTGTCTCTGGGTAAAATTGCCACTGTTTTCTCTTGCCAAATTACCTGCTACCAGCTTATCGCCCCCTATCTTTTGCCCTCCCCTCTCAAATCGCAGCACCCCAACCTTCGTTAGAAACAAACAACAACTTTCTCTCATCCTTCCTCATCTCGTATTTTTTTTCTCTTTCTTTCTCAACGGGTTTGGATTTTTTTCTCTTTTTTTCTTCTTTTTCTGCTATGGTTTATTCCTTCCTCTTCCTCTTTCTTTCGTTCCTATCTAAAACTGTTTTCTTTCTTTCTTTTTTGACTCTGCCTTATTATCTCCCTTACCTAAAGTTTACATCGCTTTTTTTACGAATCTTTCTCTTTCCCTTACAAAATGATAATATTTTCCCTTTTTCATACGGTTTCTTTCTTTTTCCCCTCTTCTCTATTTCGTTCAGTTCATTTGTTTATCACTTCTTCATCTTCTCTTTGCCAGTTTCTCCCATTATATCATTTTCATTCTTCTCTTTTTTTATCACACACATCTTTCTTTCTTCCTTCCTTTCTTTGCTTTTTCTTCTTTCTTTCAATTCATTTTTAATTCCATAATTTTTCATGTCTGTGATTCATTCGCATTTTCTTTGGCACCTCTTCTTCCTTTCCTTCTTTTCTTCTTCCTTCAATTCATTCATTTGGTTATTTTTATTCTTTTTCATGTCTGTATACCTGTATATCATTCGTATTTTCTTTAAGGGAATTCTCTCTCTCTCTCTCTCTCTCTCTCTCTCTCTCTCTCTCTCTCTCTCTCTCTCTCTCTCTCTCTCTCTCTCATTAGTAACTGAGTAATCCTTCATATTTTTCTTCTTCCTCTTTCTTTTTGCTTCTTAATGTCCACTTTTTCATTCCTCTCTTTCTTTCTCATTCCACTTTTCCTTTCTGTACATTTTTTCTTCATCCGAAAAGATCTCATTTTTCGATTTTTTGTTTTCACAAAATGAATTCTGATACTTTTTCTTTTCACTAATTCATTTGTTTTTGTTTTTTTCTTCCGTTAGAAATGTTTGTATATTTTTTCCCTTTACGCACAACCTCATTTTTAAATCATTTTTTTTTCAAACAAAACTGTTGCAAAAACCGTCAACATAGGTTTCTTCAGATTCTAAGTTGCTCTGGCTGACATTATCTACGTATTACGCTCACGGGCTGTACCAATAGAGCGAAAAGGCTAAAATTCAAAAGATTTCTCCACATCATGTCTAGAAAAAAGTTTTGTTTTTTTTTATTTCAAATCACCCCAAGAGTTTTGAGTGGGTAGGATTCAATTTACAATGCAAGTTTTGACAAAACGGGCCACTCAGTTTGTGTCTGACGGCATTCACGATTTGTTTTCCGAAAATTTTAATTCTTTTAGAGTTCACTGCCGAAGAAAATGCGAGGAGAGTAACTTATCTGCTGATAACCCCTTTTTCCAATGTTTTAATTGATCACCACCAACACGGCGTGCCACCAAAAGACATTGGTTGCATGATGGTTTTTATCGAGTAACAATCCAGGCCTGTCTTCTTTTATCTTTTCCCGTTTTTTCCTCGTATTCATTGAATCTCATTTACGTAAGGGAAAGAAAAATAACGTTGGCACAGAAACGAGCCCAATTTGCTAACAATGAAGAAAGAAATTTTTTAAAAAAGACGACAAAGAGAAGATTACAATTGTCAAGAAAGAAAGAAAGAAAGAAAGAAAGAAAGAAAGAAAGAAAGGAGACGATAAAGAGAAGAAAAAATAGTTGGGAAAGTAAGAAAAACAAACGTGGTTAGTGGTTTGAGAAGTGACTAGTTGAAAAAAGTTTTCTTTACCTCAATGAACGAACGAATGAATGAAAAGGCCAATCAAAAAAGCAACTGAACAGATTTATGAAGGAATTTACAACAATGCATGCACGCACACACGTACGTGTACATCCACACACGCACACACAAACAGAAACACACACACACAAACTCATTGAGAAATTGAAAAGTACATTAATCAAATAGTTTCATACTGGCTCTCCACAATGATCATATGCAGACTGGCCAGGGATTTTTCTCTGCTACTGATGATACCATTTAAACCAGTCGTACCCGCTACATGATGATTGGAGTGAAGGAGGGCAACATCGAGAAATATCTGTTGTTCAATAAATTATCATGACGGCAGGCGGGATTTCCCCGGCTAGTTTCCGCAAACGGCCTAAATTTGGCATTTGGCCCTAATAAGAGGTCAGAAATGTTTTTAGGGGTATCTTAATGTTATAACTCTAGCTACAACGCACTATTTCGGTTATTTAGAGAACACATGCAGATAAACGTAATCAGACTTTTTGTATCATATAGATAGATGGATGGCCCAGAATCCGGAGAATCAGAACAGGGAATAACGTAAGTACAGAAACGACCCCAATTTGCAATCAAAGAAGAAAGAAAAAAAAAGAAAGTCCTGTTCATCTAGATTCTGGTCCATCCTTATCATTTTCGGTTCGTTGAACTCGTCCCCCCGTGGAATATCATCACAAATATGATTTAATAACTCATATTCGTATTTAAATCGGTTTCCAGGTGGTCTTTTTTCACCATAATATCGGATACACAACATCCTTT
>OY735212.1:54067337-54219837 GCA_963457665.1 Thysanoteuthis rhombus | reverse complement strand
AAAAGATGTCGGTCATGCGTTACTTTCTATTGAGTGACTAATCATGTTTAGGGAGTTTTTCTTTTTTTTGTCTTGCGCTTTCAGCTGATAAGTGTCCATTGAACTTTTCACAGAATGATGAGGGCAAGAGGCATGAACAAGGATTTACTTTCCGTTCCTACAACAGAAGCAGTTGCTCCCAGGAACAGTGCCTTACGACGCGACCTTTCTGTCCAGTTCGTGAACCAGTCAGATATTATTGCAAGAAAATTGATCTCCCGTTGTTTCTAATGCAATTCTTGAAATTCTTTTTTATTTTCGGTTAAGCTCTAAGCAAAATCTATATATTCTTCTCCGCTCAAAAATCCTTTCTCTTTCTCCCCACTCTTCCCCACTTTTCCTCTCTCTCTTTCTCTCTCTCTCTCTCTCTCTCTCTCTATATATATATATATATATATATATACATATATATATATATATATATATATACATATATATATATATATATATATATATATATATATATATATATATATATATACGTATGTGTGTATTTGAGTGTTTGAGGGTGTTTATTCCTCCTTTTTCCCCCGATCAATTCTTCTGCTATCTCAAACCATTTTTCTTGCTAGCCTTTCCTCTCTATATGCATATCTCTATTCCTAACTCATCTCTCTACAACTATATCTACTTATGTAGTTATTTCTCTCCTTCCTAGCATCCCCTCTCCCACGTTCCCCTCTCTCTCTCTCTCTCTCCCTCTGCCTATCTATATAAACCTCTCCCCTCTCATATTCTCCTCTCTATCTACCCCTCTGTGTGTGTGTGTGTGTGTGTGTGTGTATGTGTGTGTGTGTGTGTCTTGTGTGTATGTGAGTTAATCCGATGGTGGTGGTAATTTGATAATGCGGAAAGTGAAAAAGAACGGCGGCACTAGCGGAATGTATCGTGATCATAAAATCTATTCAGATGTAACACTTGTTTTTCTCAATATTTACTTCCCACGACTATTTGCAAACGTGCGTGCACGTGGGTGTAATCTTGCTTAGATTTTATTTTTCAAAACGTTTAACTATATCAGTTTGGGTTTAAAAGATATTGCTAGTTAATATAAAAAGGATCCTTTGTGATACGACAAGCTATGGAAAAATTATATTAAGGTGTTGCAGACGTTTCCAGTCCCATCTTTTCAGATAGTGGTTTTCATGACAATCAATTTCAATTGCATTGGCCCATAGGCTGATTTGTATATTGACTGTTTATGGCAGGTATCTTATGACAAGACAAGTATCATTTATATAATAGTCATGGATATCCACTTGGATGAGGTGGTCTGATACCCCAGATCAATCCTTCCGACATGAGGCGAAGGGGAACCTCATAGTCAACAAAGGACAATGGTGCAGTGCAATTGTTTTGTGTTTTACTATACATCTGCTAATTACAGAAAATATATAAAATGACTATACTTATTCACTAGTAACAGGGTTGCCACCCAGATATATTCCGAATATGCACGCCCTGGAAGCATTCATATATTATTATTATTATTATTATTATTATTATTATTATTATTATTATTATTATTATTATGAGAGAGTGGTTCGTGGTTCTCCCACGCCCCCCCCCGGCTGGAAAAGTGGTAGCGGACGCCCAGGATAATGGTAGTAGTATTAATCTTATATAAGTTCTCTGATAGAATCGAAGCAGAAAAATGAAGCTTGTTATCGGTCGTTATTATAGTTTTCAGTTTGACTGGCGGTGAACACTTTGCCCTAATAAAATAGATTGTTCGGAAAGAAATTACGTATTTTCATGTTTAAAAAGTAATAACGTATTTCCAAATCACAATCACTATTTTAAAACCCTTTTAAACCACACCTTGAATTTATGAGTGTAGCGCCCCCTATATTTTTAGTGAGGAATTAAATCCGAAACCCTTCTTTCAGCTTGATATCAAAAACGTCACTTCTTCCAACGACCCCTATAAAAGCCCTGGACGCACATGGTCCAATGCTCATTGGTGCCAGCACAAGTGCCGGGCCCAGAGGCATGACCAGATTGAGGTGCTGGCACCAATGAGCATTGGATTATGTGTATCCAGGGCTTTTATAGGGGTTGTCGGAGGAAGTGACGTTTTCGTATTTCGTATTTAATTCCTAACTAAAAATATTAGGGGTGCTACTCGAGCTTTCATTGCATCAGGATACATTTCACAAATGTTTCTCATTGCCTACATAGAACTACTACTCTTCCAAATTCCATACGATAAACTTTTGCGAATATGTAGCACTCTGAAGTTCTTACCCTCCATGATGTTCAACCTTACTATACACTCTAAACTATGCACTGCCGGATAGAAAAGATGTTGGATTAAATCCAGACGTCGTTCTGTACCATTTGACTCCTGTCTTGCATTAGTTGGTTGGGCTATAATCAATAGTTATGAAATACGTAATTACTTTCCGAACACCTTGATATCTAAAAACAAAAAAATGGTATCCTATGTATAATTCTGCTTGTTTTATGTACAACCATTTTGCATTAGAAGGGAGTGTGTTGTCCTTGTGCCTACGCCTGACAACTTCCTCGCTTCTTTCATTTTCTCTCTCCCTCTCTTCACCCATCTTTGTAATGTAATGAATAAAGGTATGAATAAAAGAGTTTGTTTATTTGGTTTGAATGAGAGAAAGAAAACCCAGCCTCCAATATAAATTCATTACGCCTTCCTCACTAGTCTGAAGTCTTAATATTGTTATTCTAGTGACGAATCACAGCAATATAGACAGAAAGCTTAATCAATGATCATGAGAACAGATAAATAAGTTAACGTGTACCTTTGCGTGTTGATGTAGTCTGGAGCATTCTGTTCAAAAGGTTTCATTAAAATTTTTCCAAGGGTTTAAACTTGAAATGATTTGTTTTTTATGTCCTTTATAGCAACAGCCATAACAAAAATAGCATTGTTAATAATAATAAGAATTAAAACAGATTATTTTTTTAAATGCTGTCACATCATCTAACTATAACTTAATCTCGTTCCAACGGAAAATTTGACAAGGAAAAAAAATTATTCTCTCTCTCTCTCTCTCTCTCTCTCTCTCTCTCTCTCTCTCTCTCTCAACAATCTAATCTATATCCTCTGTACGGTGACCAGTTGTCGAGTTATCTCGGTGCACACACACTGAGATTTCTCAAATTATAGTGAGATTAGATGCGAGGTCTCTCCAGTGTCCGGACATTTAATATTAACGAAAAAAATAGCCCATCTCGTGCAATGGTGCCTTGGTCTCCTTTAAAGTAACCCATTTATCCCTGCATCCTTTCTAACGATTTCGTCCTTCGGAGAAGCCAGAAGTCAGAGGGAGCCAAAACTTGGTTGTGACGAGGGGATTGACATAACTGGGGGATGCAAGGTTTCCTCCCAAATCCTACTCAAGATGCAAAAAATGGGCAAGCTGATCCACTCGTTCGGTCATTATGAATGCGACGGTCTCACAGTACACAAGCTCACTTAATGACGTCTCACTGTCAACTTAATTACTATACGGGAGAATTTCTGTTAACGTATACCCTGTAAGGTTCTGATTGGTCGCCAAATTAAGTAATGAATTACTCAAATAAAATGATATACATTAATTGCAGAAATATGTTTTTGACAGTAATGATGTTGTCTTAGTTGTCAACAGCCATAGACTTTCCACAGGTCCAACTATCAAATATTCCATAGACTCCGTTTAGCCTGTCACAAGGCCACGTTCGTAGAAGAGAAGGTAATGTTGTGCCAAAGATCCAATTGGTGAGGATTTGAACCACGGGCACGCTTTAATTAAGATGATTGAAAAAGAGTGTACTGAGTTTTTGCTAAATTGGTCACTAATTTGCACCCGCTTGTTTTTTTAGTGATCCAACAAAAGGCAAGAGAAGTAACCGATTCGTTGATTATACCTTTTTCCAACTTTTTAATTGATCACCCCCAGGCATGCTGCAAAAGACGTAGGTTTTTTAACGCTTTATTATTATTATTATTATTAGTAGTAGTAGTAGTAGAAGTAAATGTTGACAATACATGTGACAATTTTTATAGCTAGGCAGTAGTTATGAGAGAGTGGTTTTCGGGTGCTCTCTCATCCACTCTTTTCTCTGTCAACGATTGTGTCATGCCAGATTTTGTACCGATTCATAACCGTTTGGCCATCTTACATCCCTGAGTGTGTGTATTGGTAGAGAATACAATAAAGAATTGAAAAATGCAGGCCTCCATCTTTCTATAATAATGGAAAGTAGGCATGTGCCTAATGGACGTGAATTTTCAGCGTGAAATCAACACCTGAGAAATTTTCAAAATCTAGCAAAAATCAGCATATTATTCGATTTAAATGAAAAATATCTATTAAAGAATTAATTCTTTTTTAATAATTTTCCATCCCGAATTTCGGAAAAAAAGAATTAGTTATTCCTATTCCTACCCAAACTTTTATCATTTTGGTGATAGATTTTATTTATATTTTCTTGCTTTCATCGAATTTTACTCATTTAAATAAAATCTATTGAGGAATTAATTATGTTTACCGTTTTTAGAAAAAGCGCTTCCAAACTGCCTGGAATGGAATTCTGATTTGGGGAATAAAAAAAAAAAACAGGAAAATGAAGTAAAATATTTTTCTTTTCGCCTTTTTCTTTTTTTTTTTTTTTCAGTTTTATTCAATTAATTGTGATTCAAGGCTTTTGACAAAAATTTTTCTGGCAGATTTTCAACAATATAATTTCTAAGAAAATCTTTCACTGTCATCGACAATGTGTCATTATTGATTTTTTGGTGAATATTGGAAACATTGCATTTATAACAATCAAAATCAACGTAGTAAGTAATGAATGGATTTTTTTCTTTTTGTTTCGACAAAAATTTTGACTAAGTTATTTTTAGAAAGACATCAAAGATACAGAAAAAGGAATTTTCAAATTTTTATTGTTTTTAAAATCAAGTATCGAACTTACGTTGAATGTTTTTGTTCAGAATTGTTTGTCCCTAACAAATGTCCATCTTATAATTTGTGGCGTGTCCGTCCATCTGTCACGCAATAAATTGTCAAGGGAGAAAACTATGAAACTGTTAGAGAGAGTAATCTACCTTACTTTATCTGCAACTGTGTTTATTCTGGTCGCATTAGAGTGCACTAATTTCCACGATTTGCGAGGCATTTATTTTAAAATATATAAGTCAAACGAGAGGAATGCATAGACGTCATAATTTGGAAGCTTGGCAGAGAAAACAAAAATGAACTGTCGTCTGCAAAGAAATAATTGGTGATATTCATGTAAGTAAATAGCATAGTACATATATATATATATATATATATATATATATATATATATATATATATATATATATATATATATATATATATATATGATTATATATATATATATATATATAGAGAGAGAGAGAGAGAGAGGAGGTAGAGAGATATTGATTAGAGAAACTGATCATTTCAAGTCACATAATGCCATTAAATTGATAGTTGGTGATTGGTGTTGAAGTCTTCTTAAACTACCCCTTAAACAATGTATGTTTAGACAATTTTCCGCCTATTATTACATAATTTCTTTGATGAACTCATGACAATCGTCAGCGGAATGACAGTTGATAGAGTAGTGAGAAGAGTTCTCTTGTATATTGTTGTCTCGGACTGATGATAAAAATAAAACGGCACTGAAACGTAATGCGACACAGCGTGTAACATCAAAAACAGAATTTCTACTCAAGACGCTGAGCAATTAAAACGGAACGAAACAATTGACACGTGCCTCACTGACCGATTTATGGTTTGTTTACCAAGTCGTGGTTTCAGCAGGGACGATGCAGATGATCATCTGTCGGTGTTTGCATGAAGCAAGACGTTGCCTTTCTTTTTGCAAATCCAAATCGCATGATTTGTTTCATCGTCACCTATTTTCTTGGTCCTCTCCAACTGATGACTGTTGTAGCAGTAATTTTCATCTTACGAGGACACAAAGCCCGTTTTTCAACAGAACATATATTTTTGTGTGTGCGTACGTGCGCACTTGTGTGAGTGTATTATACGTTTGTTTGTCTTTGAGCATTTCTCACCACCTTTACTTGTTTATTTGTCTATATAGCTATCAGTAATCATCATTTTAACAGGTGTTACTTATATCAATATTTCTTTCTTTGTATTATATATATATATATATATATATATATATATATATATATATATATATATGTGTGTGTGTGTGTGTGTGTGTGTGTGTGTCTGTGTCTGTGTGTCTGTGTCTGTGTGTCTGTGTGTGTACATATATACAAAGCAATAATACCAGACGTTACCTGGGGGTGGGAAATAACTGCAAAAATAACTACATTTTTACCCCTTGCTTTAGACCCCTGGATGGGATGTTCCCCCATGCTTTTGACACCTGAAAACGAAAAAACATTCCTGCTCGAATTCAGATAAGTTCCCTCTCGATTTTGATATGATCCTAAAAGAGAAAAGCCCATCCCCCATCTTAACCCCTAAAAGAGAAAAAAATGGTCTGCCACGATTTTGACCCCAAGAAATAAAAATAAATTTTACAGAATGTGAAAAGAATTCCCCTTCATTTTTTAATCTTAAAATTGAAGAAAAAATCCCCTTAGAAAAAATCTTTCCTCTAGATTTCGATCCCTAAAAATGGAAAGAAATGTCTCCCTTTCAAACCTAAAAGTGAAAAAAAAAGCTGATTCCCTCGATTTTGAATCCTGAAAATGAAAAAAAAAACTTCATCGATCTTGACTCCTAAAAAAAAGGTTTCCTATCGATTTTGGTCCTAAAATTGAAAAAAAAAAGTCTGCCCATCGATATTAACCCCTTAAAAGTGACAAAAGAAATTCCTCCTAGACTTTGACCCCTACAAGTGAAAAATATTCTTTCCATGTAATCTGCATAACATTCAATCTCTGGAATCTGAGAAAATGATCAAAAAGGTGAGAAAAAGCTTACAAAAAAATAGTGTCATCAGGGTATGCTATCATGTAAAGGAAAGACTATTAGATTTAATGGAAGTCACTTCAGAAGTTGAAAATGAAAAAAAAACAATAAAACTAAAAAAAATGTTGTTTGGAAAAACTAAACAAATGAACCAATTCCGTCAATGAACACGAGTAAGTAAATAGATAGATAGATAGATAGATAGATAGATAGATAGATATGAGCAGCGAATCTTTTGTGATTTTTTTTCTGTACTGAAAAAGCAAAACTATTGTAAAAAAATGTCTAGTAAATTAAGCAAAAAGCGTTAAAAATGTAAAAAAAGCAACAATGAAACGAAACATTATTTTGCTTGAAGTGTTAAAATTAGAAATATATATATTAGTGGACATTGATTTAAATGTTCATAATCCCACTTGATTAAAAGTGAAAACAAATCTTTCCCTCGATCTTGAACAATTTTTCCTTAATCGCCTTTATTTTAACAACTAAAAGGAAAGTATGAAAGCTAATTTTCCAATTTTAATTTGACCCCTAAAAAAGAAACTTACAAAAACTATGTGTCTGAATACGAAGTCATGTAAAAATATCTTTCGAAAAATATATGTGAACTGAATGAATGTTCTAGTAAGAAGTCAGCTATCGTAAAAGATTAAGTAAACACTATTTCTGTTTGTTTTTTGTTGGTTTTTTTTTTTGCTTTTTGCTCTATTGGGGGGGTATTTTTTTTATAAATTCAAGCAGTTAAAACTCAATGAAATCGTTTGCATCATCCTCTGCAGAATTGTTATCCATTCCAAAATAGTCCTTTTACGAGACATATCTAAAGGTTTTTTTTCGCTATATGATGCGTAGCATAGAGATTATTTTCAAATTCCCTTAGTAGTGAACTACTGGCTTCTTTATAGATTCTCACTAGTTCAGTACACAACCCACAGCCAGGGTTTCCAGCTAGTTCCTATGGAGGCCTAAACGGGGCTTTTGGCGCAAATAAAACATCAAAACCATTTTTTATCAGCAGCAGCAACCTTTCTGTGTCCGTCGTTGGACATAGACTTTCCCCGAGATTCGCCAGACCTCTCTATCGTGAGGGTAAAGGGGCCAGCACTTTCTTGACTTGTTTATTTCGCCACGCCATCTCATTTTCTGCAGGCCACAGTTTCACTTATGATCTCTGGAGGTCCGCATTGCGAGTCGTGGTGTCCAGCAGTCGTCTGACATTCTTGTTATATGACCAACCCATAAACATATGAGCTTTCTAATAGATTTAATGATATTCCTGATTCCTGCTTTATCACTAACATATTGTGATTTCTCCAAGTTATGTTGAACATGATTCTTACCAGTGCACGTTATAAGCTTCTGAGTTTGAGGGATTAATCTTTCGGTTAGGATCCATGTTTCAGCTTAAAAGGTGATGATGAATTTGCTATATTCCCTTCTTTTAGAACTAATAGGATTTTCTTGTTCTAGCTAGATGTAGTGGTCTACTTTCTTCAACTCTGCTCTTTCAATTCTGATAGTTGTGTCTTGGTCTTTACAATGTTTATTGTACATGAAATTTGTTTTACTTACTAAATATGTGGGGACTTTCTTTCTTTCTTTCTTCATTTAGCTCGTCTAAATTAGGTTTTTTTTTTCTCAAAAAGCACGATGTTATCAGCAAATCTGAGGCTACTTAGGTATTTGCCGTCCATTCTGATTCTTTTTATTTCCCCAATCTAGCTTTCGAGGCAGGCTGAACTGTTATAGTTGAACTGTTATCTCCTTGTCTTATCCCTTTTCGAACCTAAAGAGCTCAGAGTCTTTATGTATACTAATGAGGGAACTACCGTGCCGGTAGATAGACTTCTAGACTTACATATACCGGGTATACGCCTTGTTGTACGATAGCATCGCTGACTTTGGGGATTTCCACTGAGTCGAAGGTCTTCTTGAAGTCAACAAATGCTACAGCAAGTGGCATTTTATATTCTGCCGCTTTCTCTTTTAGCTGATGAAAATGGTCAATGGTTGAGTTGCTTCTCCTGAAGTAACTTGCTCGCGTGGTTGGTTTACATCTGGCGTTTTGGTGTTTCAGTTGGTAATCAATTTGGTAAAGAATTTGTAGATGCAGTTCAGTAGGCTTATTGACCTGTAGTTGTTTGAATCTTTCGGTTCCCTTTTTTATACATCAGCATTTTGTTTCGGCGCTCGAATCTTCTGGGACTTGACTTTGTTGAATAGAATGGTCAGTGTCCAAGTGATGATTTTTTTGAGTTGATTGATGGTGGTGTTATCTGCTCTTTGGGCCTTTTTTCTCTTTGTTTGTTTGATGGCTTGCTTCACCTCCCACGCAGTGATTTCTAAGAAATCTTCAAACTGGTTACTCGTGGCATTGTATATCTTGTTCATTGTTCTGTGTTCCTTGTTTGGAGGAATAGAGGTTTTTGTAGAATTGTTGAGCACGTTCGACAAGTCGGTTTCTATCCATTGTAAGGTCTCCACTTTCCTCGAGTTCACTAGTTATTTACCTTCTGGTTTCTGGGATTGCTTTGAACAGTTCCTTCATTCTTGTAAACCATCTTATTCGCTAACTGGAAAAATTATATATATATATATATTGGTGTGTGTATGTGCGTGCAGTCTGACACGATTATAATGATATAATATAACCTACCCCACTCCAAGGAATCAAAAGTGAAGGGGTACTTTTAAGGGTCAAAAGATAAGAGTTTGAAAGCTTAAGTCATTTTTTTTACTTCTTAAATATCTGACCCAGTGGAGACAGGCACTTCAATTCATATATATATATATACATATATATATATATATATATATATATATATATATATATATATATATATATATATATAATCCTTGCGTGTGTGTGCGCACGTGCACGTACCTTTTGAAATATATTTTCCTCTTCCAGGCGAGGATGAATTTCTCAAAAGTTCATTTTATATGGATTTTGCAATACAAACAACCTCGAAACCTCACACGAGATGTTGATTTGCACCTAAAGAGGATTAGGTTTTCGATTTGACTAGAATTAATACATCCGGATTCCAGGCGCTGCGTAGGCCTCATGCTTAATCATTGCAACTTTTAGTTTGTAAAAAGGAAGATAAGTCTACGCCATTTGACACTGGCTTATCTCTTCTTGGCATAAAAAGCACTTTTTTTTTCGTTTTTGACCGCTTCTTTTTTTTTTAATTTCACCTTATTATTAGCAAAATGGGATGGATGTAACTTATTCATTGATCACCTCTCATTCCAATTCTTTGTTTGATCACCCCAACACGGTATGCTGCCAAGAGACGTTGGTTATGTGACAGTTTCTATTGAGTGTCTGACCAGACTTATTTAGAATAAGTTGTGATATCAAAATATTCAAGAAGGCTAAATCAAATGAACAATTTTAAACATTTGCCGATTTTTTCCATAACTTAAACCAGAGTCTCTGTATTCTCTTGGCTTAGCTTAGCTTAAAACAGCACTTGGCTATATAGGGATAAATAAGACAAGAATGATTCTCTAGCGCTAAATTTGCGAGTGGGGAGAGCCTTCCTGCCTCAATAACATCATTCGAAACCTTGATTTTAACCTGAACTTGAACGCCGATTCCTGACTCCCCCCCATTCCCCCTTCCAAGGGTTTTTTTCTTTTCTATCTCATTTATCATGTAAAACATGTATCCTGACCTTTGTCATGCAGAAATTGACACCAAAAATCTTTTCTACCAATGATCAGTATTTATTCCACTGAGCTTGCCTTGGGGGCAAAGTAAACCAAAACCAAGTCTCCAATCCAAAAGAGACTGCCGGGACCTGTCATCTACAAGCAACTACGTTCAGTTCATCCATACATACTGGATATACATTCAAACTGGAATTCGCAAGTTGAGTAGTCGTCGTACACTCACACAGACAGAATAGTAAGACTATTCATTAAATACTTATAAACAAACCGATTAATATTCGTATCTTGCATAAGTGAATCACCATAGCTCTTGCATGTATCAGAATTAATCATTCAGCATTACCTAAAAAATAGATCTTTAATCTAAAATTATCCAAAAAAATATATACCCGCTTAACATTTAGGTCCCTAAATGATCATAGCGACCAAATAACAAAAAAAATCTTTTTTTGATGGTCCCTAGTAGTGTACTCATGATCATTTTTATGACTGTGGCCCACAAAATGTGACCAGGACCCCCCGGAAAAGAACATACACACAGATGAGCTAAAAGAAAAGTATCTCTAGTTCACTTGGCTGTTTGTGGGGCCACGGTGATTCAATATTTTGTCACGTCTCTTTTCCCCACCAACTAAAGACTCAATTCGACTTGAATAACCTCGACGTAATTCTCCATTACCGCTCCTGTTGTTATCTCTGAAATCAACAATTGAACTCTTTTAGTATCGTAACAGGACTGGTTAGTTATTCTATGGAAACTATCAAATGCCCGATGTCTTTAAGCAACATACCATGTTAGAGGTGATCAATCAAAAATTGGAAAATGTTATTTCTCTCACATTTTGCTGGGCAATGATCACTAAAAAACGTATAAAACAAACGTGAACACATCAGGACACAAAGAAAGTGGTCAATGTAGCATAAGCTTACATTGCAAATTGAGCCTTCTCTCTAAAAATCTATTTAGGGGGTGAAAAAAAAAGAGAAACCTCTTTTCTAAACATGATAAGGAATAGATGTTGAAAATTTCAGGCCTCTTGCTCCATTGGTGTAGCCTCTACTCGATATATATATATATATATATCATTATGTCATCCACAGACAGCTGTTTCGATGCATTACATCTCTTCAGTGTTGCCATAGACTTTCCATTATCCCATCCAGTACCGTGAGGCTGAATTGAAACCTTCACTTCAGACCCGTAGGCTGATATCCTTCCTTTGGACTACGGAACTGGAGAGGAAGTAAGGCTGAATTTGAGCATTATATTTAAATTACACAGAGCTTGAGCAATTTTAAAACTGAAGAAACCTGTACTGAGAGTTTCATTGGCAATTTCATTGACAGTTTCTGACAAATATTTTAACAAACGTAAAGCATCAAAATCGGAAGAAAAGTCTAATCTATTGAATTCATTTTCTTTTCATTTTTCTTAGAATAATGTTTTGTGGAAAGAATTTGAAAATGATTTTCTCAGTTCCAAAAATACGGCAACAGCTAGAGGGTATTCTTTCCGTTTTGGGTTCTGATTAACTCATTTGGGATCAGTTGAAAGCTGTGTGATTTGCTTAAGCTTATGAATCAATCAACGTGGTTCATTTGTTTTGCAGAGGAAGGAAAGAACTAGGATTCTAAGGGAAATCATGAATCACCACCACCAATATATGCTGCCTTTTACCTCGTAAATCACGCCATAGTGGCGGTAAAATCAAGTGATAAAAACTTACTACCAGTATAGTTCAAATCTAATATTCATGATTAAAAGGAACAAAAAAACATGGACTCAAACTAAAGAACCAATTTAGCAAGAATTTTCATTGTAATCGAGCGCCCTGATGAAAACTTACTTAGGGAAGAATGGGATTTTCGAAAAACAAACAGCACTTTCCCTCACCATTGAGTTTGGGGTACAGAATTTCAAGTTGCTATTGAAAAACAATTGGGGCTCGGCAAAGTCTAAAATATCATGAACACATGAATAACCTAAAACCACCATTAAACCGATCTATTGTGAGTTGCGGTGATTAATAAGAAACTGAGCATTGTAAAAAAAAAAGTGTTTGTGCCCTTGATTCGCTTCCTAGATACGAATTCTTTCACGTTGTTTCGCTGCCCATACTCAATGATTATAGACTGTTATGTCCAAAGTCTATGTAACTCATGTAGCAATAAGTTGGGAATAAAGTAACGTTGTTGTCTTAAAAATTCTTCGACTTATGATATTCTTAGAAACAAGCTAATAACCGCCGTCGCCAACATTGTACGTTGACCCCGAGACAAAATCGATTTGTCTTGATGGAAAACAGAGTTTTCCTTCATTTCTTTCAGTTTATGGTAAATAGCCTCTCCGTCCAGACGCTAAGCTAGTAATTTGGTGCCTGTGTGCTTTTCTGCTGTTGAGCTAATCTAAAAAGAGACAAAAGTTCTTGGAATTCTGATAGCATTGGAAATGTATGCATATTGGAAACCATCAACTAATTCTGTCTCCAGATCAGTCAAAATTGGTTTCTTCAGTTTTTGAGTTGGTCCAGCTGGCTTGCTGGCTGGCTAGCAATGTATGTATCACGCATACAAATGAAGCTAGAGAGTTGAAAATCTCATTTATTTCCTACATTATGTCTACAAATTATGTTTATTTTGTCTTTTTTTAATTCCTTCTCCGTATAGGTTTTCAGTGGAAAGGGTTCAATTTGCAATGTAAGTTTATGATAAATCAATCCCTTAATCTGTACCGGATTGTTTTTGTTTTTTTTCTTAAATTCAGACTTTCTAATGATCACTGCCCAAACAAAAGGCGAGGGGTGTAAATTTATTCATTGATCAATCCTCTTTTCGCTAGGGCATGCTGCCAAAAGATGTTGGTCACGTGACTGTTTCTATTGAGTGAGCATTTAGTGAACCTGAGGCCAATGTACCGGCTCATAGGCCTTGATTATCAGCCATTACATGTGTGTGAATATTATTCAAAAGCAATTCATTTAACTAAAGAGGCGTTTTTTATGAGTAGAGCAAATTTCTACCTGATTATAAGAAAATCGATTCACTGGGGAGGACTTGAATCGGTTCTGCTTTGTACTCTAGGGATAAAACTATTTACTAATGAAAGAAAAGGGGAAGAGAACTCGTCAACATCGAGGACTTTGCTCAGACGGTCGAAATTGGATTTGAGAAATATGCACAACAAAGCAGTAGAAAAAAAGCATGAAAACTGTATAAAACTGTTCACAAGGTAATAAAAAGAACGCTATCTTTCATTAACCACTCTCGTTTAATTCCTCACAAACGCTGTCAACCGATTTGAAAATTGGTCTTAACTTAATTTTTTCCCGTTAGTAGAATTCCAAGTTGCTTCTGTAAACGATCAGGGCTCGGCAAAATCCGAAATATCATTAACACATGAATAATCTAAACCCACCGACAGTGATTAAACCTGTCGACTTTCAAAAAGGCAACGAAAGCTGGAATAACGAAGAACACAACAAGAAAAGAAAAATGAGAAAAGAAAACTTAGGAAAGGAGAATTTAAAAAGTAGATTAAATCCACTTCAGATGAACATACTTGGATATGGTTGCGCAGAGATCACATGAAAAAAAAGAAACAGAATCTCTTGTCGCTGCAGCCTAGAATAAGAGCATCAATATTAAATACAGCAATACCGTGATATACTCCGTTTTTGATTAGTACGGGTCTTATGTTGTACGGTTAAGGTATTGCAGCAAAAGTTAATGTAAATAAGCGTAAGCTGGAAACAAACACGCATCAAATTATAACTAGACTTTGAACAGAGCAGTTTTGAAACGTACGGAAAATTTAAGAGCGAATTAACCACACGAAGCAAGATATACCTGTGTATCAAACTGGAAAAAATATATAAATCTCAGAAAAAAGCAGATGCAATTATAATGGGGGAAAATGAGACTGTAAACTATACTAAAAGTTGCTACAGTAAGTTGGTACAAAAAGAATTGTAGAACAGGTACAACCAGTGAGGAACAGTGGTGCACTGGTAATTGTACAAACGACTTGAATTCAATCATGTGAACAAATTGTATCAATACAAACAAAATGCTAACCAAGAAAATAAAAAAAGATCCACTCAGATATTGACATTCATACCATCCAAGCGAGATGATCAAGGCTTTGCTAATGCACAGTGTTGTCAATAAAACACTTTTCGTGCTGAATTCAGTACGTTTCTTGTTTTAGCAGTACGGAAAAACGCTAACCAAATGTTTAACATTATGGTCATTATGCGTGTTTTTTAACATTTTCCGAACCTTTTGGCATGGTTTTGAACATTTATGGCATTTGGAGCTAGGGATTCAATTTAGCGCTTTTTAGCGCTTTTCGGCAGATGAACTAGCGCTAAAATGTATTTAAGTTGGCAATATTACCAATGGACCACAGGGTGAAGATGAACGTGAGTTAAGAATTAAATAAAAAAAATAATAGGACTGAGCCTAGAAATTGAGTAAATGTGGATCGTGAAAGTTAGTGTCAGACCTTCAAGAGTTGGTGCACGTAGGATCATGCCTAAAGACTGAAATGAAGATTGGATAAATTGGATATTACAGGAAAATTGTAACTATGGCTACAGTCTGCGAGGATGCTAAGAAACGATCTAGTGATTTGAGAATCCTTGTTGTCACTCAATCTCCAGAAATAAACTCTAGAAATCTGGCATGAAGTCACAAATTCTATTCCGACTGAAAATGATTTCTTATTATGTTTACAAAAAACGTTTTGGGGGATTTTCCGTTGTTTTGTTTTTGTTTTTGTTTTTTGTTTTTGTTCTTCTGCTGTTTTTTTTTTTTTGGGGGGGGGGGGTTCTTGTTGTTTTTGGAAGGGTGCAGGATCAGGATTCCCCACACAAATGTATTTTTAGAAGTAGTTCTGTTTGCAATTCATACTTATGCTATATTGATTCTGATGGTTTGTCTCTGCTTGTTTTTTAGTGATCACTGCCCAACAAAAGACGAAAAAGGTAAGACTTGTCAGTTTAGCTCAGTCGATAACACATGAGCCTGCAAATCCGATTTGTTATCACAATGCTAATATTTCACTCACCTAGATTTGGTGAGGATTGTTCTTGTTCTTGTTTTTGTTACAACACGGAAACAAAGTCAATTTCAGACTTTCAATTTCATGACAATAATGATAATGGTAATTGAAAATAGGTACGACATGAAAAGTCGAGGTTGTATTTGTAAAAAAAAGAAATCAAGCTATAAACCTCGTCATGTGATGCAATAGGCTAGCGGAAAGGGAATAGAAAACGGGCATTGTGTGATAGGAACAGCTTTACACTGAGAATTGTGCAAATCGTTGAGGTTCGACCGTATGAATAAACAAGACAAGTCACAACCATAGAAAAACAAACAAATTAAGTATTCCACGGTTCTGAGATTTAGACAGACAACTCTATCCAAATAAGAAGACCGGTTTCGGGTCGATATCAACAAAAGCTGCTAAATTGGGTGAGGCACTTCCAGAGCGAAGTTAACAGAAAGTCAAAAAATAAAATACCGTGATCTCATTTGGAAACTGAAAAAGCTATAGAACATGAGGGTTTGGGTCCTGCTCTCAATAATTAGCTAACAACGATCCGTCCATAATGTACAATGAGGGTGGGGATGAAGATTGAAGGAATACCTTAGACCACCCAGTAAAGCATGGCAATGCTGGGGTCAGCAGAAATAGTGAGGGAAGCGCAGGAGATCGTAGGGAACGTGTTATCAACTAACAGATATCTCGTGTGAATAAGCTAACGGTAATAATAATGAGGATAGTAGTAGTAGTAGTAGTAGTAGTAGTAGTAGTAGTAGTAGTAGTAGTAGTAGTAGTAGTAGTAGTAGTAAATGATATTTTTATCTCTTCGTTGAAATATTTTAGTAACTTTTGATATTTTTAAAGAGAGGAGAGACATTTTGTAACATCATCTAAAGGTAAGTTTCTGTCACGAGTTATGTATATGCATGGGCAACCTTGAGAGGTGAAAGGGATGCATTTGCACCCCACCCCTGTAAAAGTACTACATCCCATTTAATCAACTAGTTCACTCCTTTCATTAACAATGACGAAGTAATATAAGTCATTTTTACATTTTGACTGAGTGTTAGTGTTTGTTGACCCTATAGCAATGTGTATTGCGTGTGTTCTACGTGGTAATGTATTGACAGCAACTTCTACTATTTCTACGTCCTTTTGCCCGATACAAATAACAGAGTTCAAATCCTAAGATTACTTCCTGATTTCGAACTTTGATTCCTTTATATTATTTGGAAAAGATGAAAAAAAGGTTTTTGATCGTCGGTCTGTTGTCTTTCAGAAAATGCAATAACCGAGATCCTACAACCCATGGAATTTTCTGATCTGACGCCCTTAATGATAGCACAATCACTGAATATATCCTTTCGTACCCCGCCCCCGGGAATATATATATTTCGCACAACCTGGAAAAGTGGCAGCGGATGCCCGTGTGTATAACTCAGTTTATTTTTCATCAAATGCCTGTAAAAATAAATAGCCTTTTTATCATTTGGTCAACAGCGCACTTAACATCATACCAAATTTAATTTAAATCCCTGTACAAAATACTAAATACAAGTATTACTTTTCATGTTCATTTTAGATGCTTTTCGTCACAACCATGCAAGCCCTCAATCTAAAACTGCTTGTAAATAGTAGGCCTCTCAAGGTACCAGCAACACACTGATCATGTTCCAAAAATCTGGATTAGTGTCAAGTAAAAAAGTGTTACTGTTTTTCTAGGTTATGTAAGCAGAAAAATAGCCAGGCAACTTTCTGTTTTCGAATTTTCTTTTAAAATAACAGTTTCTTTCGTGTTGGAAGATATGGAATTGATGAAAACGGGTCTGGTTGGTCACCTAATTGAAACTGTCACTTGACCAACGTCTTTTAACAGCATGCTGTGTTAGGTGTAACCAATTAAAAAAATTAGAATAGGGGTGATTAAGGAATAGGTTATTTCATTTGCCGTTTGTTGGATCACTAATTAGTTTAAATTTAAAAAAAAACAAGCGGACACAAACTAGTGATAAATTTAGCATGAACTTACATTTCAAATTGACCCCCCCATAAAAGCCTATTATAGGGAAATTTCAAAAAACAAAAAAATCGCTCAGTGTAAACTGATACATACATACATACATACATACATACATACATGATCGCTGCCACTCGAATACGAGTATGGCAATTCCCAAGAGAACACACTGCCATGTGTCCCCGTGTAGCAGCTGGTGCTCGAGAGAGGGGTCGGGTGCATTGATCGATCTTGGCAAGATGATCTGTTAATCAACAACAGAGCATAAAAACAAGAAGAACAATCTTGTTACTGCGTACGGCATCTTGTATTCCCAAACGGTCAAATCGCATTGGATACACTGCTTCTCGTAAGATAACAGAAGTTGTACAGTATCGAGCCTGGTCATTGTATGACATACATCCATACATACATACATATATACATACACTTATACATACATACATACATACATACATACATGCATACATACATGCACAATTACGCACATACATACACACATACATACATATGTACACACATACATACATACGTACATACATACATACACACATGCATACATGCACACATACATACATGCATACATACATGCATACATACATGCACAATTACATACATACATACACACATACATACATATATACACACATACATACATATGTACATACATACATGCACACATACATACATGCATACATACATGCATACATACATGCATACATACATGCACAATTACATGCATACATACATACATACATACACACGTACATACATACGTACATACTTACATACACACACACATACATAAATGCACACATACATACATACATACATACATACATACATAGCCAGCTGGACATACCGACTTGAAAAACTGAAGAAACATATTTTAACAGTTTGTGTGACAGTTTTCGTTGACGGTTTCTACCAACTAAATAGAAATCTTGTCAAGGTCTTCTTTTATTATGCAAATAGCTCACCTTCGTCGCTTGTGTAATACTTCGTCTTCATGACAGTAGTGAAAATAATGGTTAGTTTGCATGTACTTTTTTCTTATGCAAGTAAATCAGAAATATTCTTGCTGTAAGTAAATGATGACTTCAAGGGGAAGATCCGGGAAAACCTGAGACAAGAAGCGAAGTTGAATTTGAAGATGAATCATCATGCAAGAATCACTTTCAATTTAACTCTAGGATGAATGAATAAATAATAAGACATAGAATGAACAGAGACACGAGGCTATTTTTTTTTTTTTTTTTTTTTTTGCTTTGAACCACCAGGGGAAATGACCTATAGGAGAACCCCTTTCATATCATGATATACTTGATCATTTTCCTAAATGTAAGTATATAAAGTAAAGCGATGCGTATGACGACTGGTGACGAAGTCCTGGGTTCTATTGCATGGGTCAGCTTAGTGATGCTTGCAAGTCTCAAGTCTAATCGAGATCAGGATTATATACTTACAAGTTTTTATGACCGCTCCTTTTGGCACCAAAGGCATACCTCCAACCTCAACACACAGCTTAAAGTTTATTCAATTAGCTGCTGGGTGCACAGGTAAATTTGGCCTAATGAGGACTTTCCTGCTCCATTCGCTCATACTGGGAATCAACCCAGGGCCTTCTGCATGTGGGATAGACGTGCTAACCAGTAGACTATCCTAGCGGACTGTAGTATACAGCATGCTAACAAAATATGCGGTTGTTGTGTAGAGACCAGCTATTACACTTCACAGATATTCCCATAAATTACGATGAAGCTCTGGTGCAGATATGATATAAAACTGAATACTACGCAAATTTGAAATTGATAAAATGTGTTAATGGTAATCATGCAAAAATCAGTAGCAGCCCTTTGAAGTCCGTCATTGAGCATAGATCTTCCCAGGGGGTTGCCAGACATCTCGATCGTCGGGACTGCAGAGCCAGTACTTTCTGAACTTGTCTAGTGCTGCACGCCATTGTATTTTTTTTTTTTTTTGCATATGATATCTTTGGATCCACATTGGACGTCGTGATTTCAAGGGGTTTTGTGCAATTCTTGCAACATTCCAGCCCATTGACCTTCAAGTTTCCAGTGTATGATATCTTTGAACGTGATGACGTATGTCATTAATTTGCATAAATGTAGAATATTTTTAAAAAACACAAACAGAACGGCTGATATCCACAAAAAGGAACCACAAAAGCAAATGATAATAAATGTGATCATCCAGGCATAAAAACTCAGGCATGAGCGTAAACTATGTATGCAGTTTCGATCATAAATGAGTACACCCCAACCTATTTTTTTATAAAACGTTAATCTCTTCTAAACCAAACCTAACAGGACTTTATTATTACTAGTGAAACCTTACACAACCAAAATGGATATTATCAGGTATTATTTATGACCAAACTCTACAGCATTGAAACTATGTTGCCCAAAATATGAATATTTTGCCGTCAAAGTAGTTCATCTAATAACAATATCTTGTGTAAAAGTCTTTATTTCCTATGACTACTTGTAGTCTGAACGACATTGACTTCACTGAAACAGCCACCTGAATGTTTTTCCACTCCATGATGCATTCTTATATATCTCTTTTGTTAGAGTCTTCAACTTTTCGTTTCAGTACATTCCACGAATGTAAATATGAATTTAATTTGAATCTGGACAAATGCTCGGCCAATAGAAAACTGTTACCTTTTGCATCTTCAGAGACTCTTTTGTCTTTAGTGGAGTGTTTTGGATGATAGTCATACTGAAACACTTCTCTTCTCTTTTGAATGAAGGCAACGTGTTTTCTTTCAATGTATTGTCGTAACCTTCAGTATCCATGATTCCGTCGATGAGAAGCAGTACGTAATGGAATCAGATCTCATACAACCCCTGACCGTAATGCTTCCACTATTATGCGTAACTATTCATACTAAACACTATTGATTCTTTATTTTGACATTTTCCCCGTACAGTATCGACGTATGAGCGAAATATCGGAATAAAAATCATTTGTCTTAGCAGGCCTTCCGATGTTGTCATTTCACTCTCATATATATATAGTTATATATATATGTGTGTGTGTGTGCGCGTGTTTAATTTATAGATATTCATATAGATATAAATCTTTTTCCAAACTCTCCTGTGCATGTTTCCTCCATTTTAATACTTATATCATTTATTTATGTGTATTTGTATGCATGTTTGAGTGTGTGCCTGCGACCCCTAGGGTGTATATATCTTTCTCTCCCTCTTTCTCTCTTTGTGCCTATGTTCATATCCCTTTTATTATTTATTTTACGCCTTTTCATAACCCCCCATCCCCGTCAACATCTACTAGATATGCAATATGGCCGCCGCTTCGTGCTAACAGAAATAGTTGATGTCACTTAATATGTCGAGGAACGTGTCGTGATAGTCAACTCGCAATCTGCAGGAATCCTGTTGCCTGAATTGACATCTAATGTGTGACAACGCACTCTGTTAGTTTTTTGGGTAACATAGGGTGCGTGTCGATGTGTGTGGCTCATGGGAAGAGATACTGACAAGATTTACCCCGATCTTTCGAAAATGTTAACAATATCAGTACCTCACAAAACTGAATCATCGTAGCCCACCTGCGTGTGTGCCCGAACTAATTATCTTTTTAGATATTCTAAAATACTAAGATTCTAAAATTGATCTTTTATCTGAAATCATTTTTTTAATAGATATTTCATCGAAAATTATCTTTGAAAACATACCAGCCTATCATAGAGACCTCAGAGACCGTTTTTTGGAAAAAATACAAAAGCTTTTTAGATGGTTCCTAGTGGTGTATTCATGCAAATTTCCAAGGTTGTATTCCTAAAAATATGATCAGTAGCGCCCGGGGACACAGACATGCAAAAAAGCAGAGAGAAAAATCTGTTGCCCTTATGGCTGGCTCGTCAGGCGGGCAATCCGTTGGGTTACGGTGCTTCGATTCTGAGGACAAACGAAATGCACGAATCTCGTGAAACGAGCAACGTATCATGAAGACAGACTAGCAACAGATTTGGTGAGAAACAGATGGATACTGCGTGACTGAGCCCTTGACAACGGCTGCACCCTTTTCACCGTTACTAATGCTTAGATGGTCATCATCATCATCATCATCATCATTAGTTTTTTAACGTCCGTCGTTGGACATAGACCTTCCCCAGGATTCGCCACGATTCCCCATCATGGGCATCGCGGAGCCAGTATTTCCTGAATCTGTCAAGTTCATCTCTCTATCTTGTGTTCTGTCGGCCTCGGTTTCTTATGTGATCTCTGGGGATCCATGTTGTGAGACGTGATGTCCATCGGTTGTCTTTCATTCTTGCAACATGGCCTGCCCATTGCCATTTGAGTTTTTTAATAGTTTCTCTGATGTCACGAACACCTGTTTTCTTCCTTATATACTGTGCTGTCTTGTGATCAACAGCTTAGATGGTAAGTTTTCCCAAATGTTCATTTACTCACTCTCTTCTCCGTCAACAATCACGACTTGTCAGCGGTGAACGGTAAGGCAGTTATGGGACAGTCGTTTGTCATCAACGTGACAGGGTAAAGGAATAAGCAGATGTATTCTTTTCTCGGGGGCATTAGTGTGGTGTAAACATCACCAGCTTCAACCGAAATTGCTTTGCCAATTCCGTTTTTGTGTAGGTGACTGTTATCTCAACATGCTCTTCCGATTGAAAGTATCTCGTGCTTTGACAAGATTACTGAAATTAAAATTATCAACTCCCTATCCATAACAGAGATACTGACCATTGGTTTTTTTATAATTGATACAACAAAAAATAACGGTAATGTATTCAACAACGTAATTTGACTAAAGAGAGTCATGATAAGCACTGGTGGAAGACCCCCAACTTCTTCAAGACCGATCCTCGTAATTCGTGCAGAAATGAAGACACATCTACACACGGTTATACTTTAACAAAACTTTGATACATATGTTGCAAACCAGCGATGCCAATCTGGTGCTTTTCCCGCTTGATTTAGCGCATTTTCAGGGGGAAAATCCATTTTAACGCAATTTTAGCTATTTATTTAGCAGTTATTCACAAATAAATTCTACTCGAAAGATGTTCCAAGATAATTTATTTCTGTCTTTTACTCATAATTTGATCTTTTAGTACTATAAGTGGCAATTTCTTGTTGATACCATCAGTTATTTTTTACCATGGAATTGTTTCGAGGTATCTAAAACAAAACAGTCATTTTACCATGGCTATCTAGCAGTGCTGATCAAAACATTACCTCTTCTCAAGCTATGATTCTTTTATTTAGCTTGTTATTTTGCTTTATGGTACTTTTATTACATATATATATTTATGGTATTTTCATATTGTATAGCTTATTGATGCAAAACGTATAAATGGGCCTATTTTGTAAATGACCATGGAAGAACATTAAATAGTACTACTGATTGTGCTCATGGGTCCCACCCAGTCTAGTGTTCAGCCAGTGTAAGGATTAAATTCGTTATCATCATCTTCAACCTCCGACCGATGCAAACCTACCCTGATGTCATCGATCCAAATACTAATGAAAAATCAGAAAAAAATTCTTCGAGTCAAACAACATATTCAACCGGAGAATACGATACAAAATCAAAAAAAAATTACTCACGTAACCCCAGTAAAATAATAACAGAACAATTTGTATACAGGGTACTTCATTTTTTGCTCAGTTCGATCTCACTATCTCCATTGCTGCATCCAATATACCCAATAAATCGAAGGTTGCTATCGAACCCCGCTTTATACATCACATATGGCAATCTCTTAACGTATTAACAACCTTTTATGGTGATTTAAATGATAATAGATAGAATTTTAGAATGAAACAATTTGGATTACCTGTAGAATTTTCTTGTCTTTCAGATGACACTATAAAGCCTGGACGAGTTAAGCACAAGACAAAAAGTTTGAAGCAATCAGAAAGTATCTGACTCACTAGGGTAGCAATGGCCCATGAAACAAGCTTACTAACCCCTGTTCCGCTGTGACAATACTATATGAGCGTTTACTAAGCTTAGCTTTGTATAGCACATAGACACAATTATGAGGTAGTTATTTAGTATCCCACTTACTACTGCAGTAATGATCCACTAGACTGACAGTTCTGAAGCGAGGCGTCTAAGATGGAAGGTAACTAAAAAAGTTGGCTCTCAAACTAAAAAAAAAAACATGCATCGTGCACTGGGTCATGCTTAGCCTTAAATGGAGGGATCGTATGACTTCAGAATATATATATAAGAGAGAGAGAAAGAGAGAGAGAGAGAGAAAACAGTGGTAAGATAAAGAATCCATTAGAAAACTAATGGCAATCGTAGATCTTTCTTCAAGAATGGCAGAGAACTGCTGGACATCACGACTCACAACATGGATCCCCAGTGATCATATGCGAAATTGTGGCCGACAGATAGTAAGATGGCGTGATGATCCAGATAACTTCAGGAAATATTGGCGCTGCAACGCTCACAATCGAGAGGTCTTGCGAATGTTTCAGTAGGTCTATGTCCATTGTCCAAAAGCGGACGTTAGAGGGATGATGATGATGATGATGATGATGATGATGATGATGATGATGAACTTAGCTTAGTATGGTACAAGGCCACAACTGCAGGGAACTCAGTAAGTAACTTTTTTATTGTCGTAATCGTCTGCTCTACGGCGTGGCATCTTCAGAATATTCTCATAAATAAGGCGGGGGCGAGATTAGCAAGTTTTGGAGTCAGATTTTTTCCATCCAAGAGCGTTGAAAATAAAATGAGTTCTACCGAACTTGCTCGAAGAATTTTGTGGTAGAAATCGCGATCAATGTTGGGAATGTATCATTCATATTGCTGAGAGGAGAGACGGGTGGGCGTAAGAAGAAAATTCACCCCAGCATGATGGAATATGAGAAGATAAGATTAAATTATGCGTGAAGGCTTACAAACACACACACACACACACATCAGCAAATATATTGTGTTCCTGCTAATATTTATGTGTAATTTTGCAAGTGTAGTGTGCGAACATATATACATGTATTTAATAATATGTGTGTGTGATAACAAATTTTTGTGTCTATGTGTGTGTGCTGATATCACACCCTGGGACGGCCCACGTACAATCCCGCCGACAGTTAAACATTATATTCTCGCTAATGTCATCAAATTGGAGGTTTGTTTCTCCCTGTCAACACCAGGGTTCCCTGCAAGTACTTTTATATAAATCTTTGCCATCGGCAAACACGGGGAGAATCCACATTTTACAGAGATTAAACTGAAAAAAAGGTAAAACTAATACTTTACTTTATTACCCCTCAGAAATTGGCACGGATTATGTCAATTTTCTCGGTCTGCCTATCCCACCCTGTGTAGACAAGAATAGTTTGTTATCTATAGCTGAAACTGACTTTTGAAATGACCAGCTATTTTTTTTTCTATTTCCAGCTAAGTTATTAAAGAAAAAAATTATATACTAATAATCCAGAACAAGTTACTTTTATCCCAGATGATGATATGAGATTTAATCGATAGTGAATTTTTATTGGATAATTTACAAATAAAGTGTCCAGTCAGAAAATGACTGACCAAACCACCAGGACTGTCAGGCAGGTCTTTCTTTTTTCCAACACACTCATTGACGCTCATACTCAGGCCTGTCATACCTTTTGGGGGCTCCTCTCTTATTAAAGGTGTGAACATGAACATACGAATAGACATCTCTCTCTCTCTCTCTCTTTCTCTCTCTCTCTCTCTCAATATATATATATATATATAGAGAGAGAGAGGGGAATATATATACATATATATGTGTGTGTGTGTGTGTGTTACACCGTCTGTCGCACTATAGAGACCACCAGACCACGGGAATATCACATCTGGATTTAGCGTGCAGAATCAATAAATCACGAGAAAATTGCTCAAGTAGAAGGTTATGAAGAAAAGATTTAATGATTTTAAAGGGGTCCTATCTACACTGTAACTATAATGCTAAATTGGGTCTTACTTCTTATTTTTATTTTATCTATATATTCATAAGTATTTTTTAAGGAGTCAAAAGTGTAGGGAAATTATTTTCTCCTTTTTGGACTCAGAGTGAAGAGGATTTTTTCCCCTTTGAGGGATCAAAAATAAATGGAAACATTTTCCTTCAAGGGATCAAAATTTGAGGAAGACTCTACTCCCTGTAAGGGTTAAAAGTAAAGCCTTTCTTTTACTTCTTGGATAGCTGTCCCTGCGTAGTCAGGTACTTCGGCTTATCTCTCTCTCTCTCTCTCTCACTCTCTCTCTCTCTCTCTCTCTCTATATATATATATATATATATATATATATATATATATATTCTTTTGGAATTCAATTGTAGATACATAGAAACACTTCCCCTCTTCACCTCCCTCTCTCTCCTTCTCTCTCTCTCTCTTTCTCTGTCTCTCTCTCTCTCTCTGTCTGTCTGTCTGTCTCTCTCTCTCTCTCTCTCTCTCTCTCTCTCTCTCTCTCTCTCTCTCTCTACATATATATATATATATATATATATATATATATATATATATTGTCAAGATGTTATAAAAATAGGTTTGGGCCGCACATACACACACATACACACATATATATATATATATATGTATATATATATATATATATATATATATATATATATATATATATATATATATATATATCAAGGAATCGATGTATGATTATAAATTGGGGGATATTTTATTGAAATTCTATTTGAAATAATCTTCCAGTCATTTTTATCGGATTGTGTATCCATTTCTGATTAATTTAACCGTCCTCGTTGAAAGAAACAAATATAGCAGATATAGACCACAAAATAATTAAAATGATAATTATTAGTTAAAGCAGTTTCGCAGGACTTCGTAGTACCAGCAGCCCAATGGTATGAGCAACGCTAAGTTGAAGTGACTGTCCTATCAGATACAGGTTCGATTCCTGCAGCATCCTCATTTTCTTCAATCGTTTATTCTATATACGTTGTCTAGACCAAATAATACATTCACCGTTTAATAACGAGAGATCAATAGAGTTTCAATATAAGAGAACTAAATATACACAAATATTTGTATTTGTAGCTAAAATCAGGAAGAGGAAAACATTTGTCTCTGGACCATTCGTCTGCCTGATAGATTGTTGAGGTGGGTGGGAGATTGAAGACGTAGAACTAAATAACAAATGTCTGAAGTCTATTGATGGAAAAGTCCATATAGCTGTTACTAACTGTTGGAATGCTATTTGGTTTCGTCTCAAACCATATATAAAAGTCTATTTTTGTCAGAAGAAATTAGCATATTGATGGAAGTGAGATGTGGATAATTCAGTTTAAGGTAAGTGATCTTGAAATATATTCTTTCAAACTCACTCGTCGGTTGAATATGTTGGTAGAAAATCAACTCAGAGAATTTGTTGTAGTATTATTACAGATGATATCGGAAGTTGGTTATGCAGTGCGAGACTAAAATAGACATAACGGATTTAGTATTTGCATGGGTGAACACACAATAGAAGTGACACGAACAACGACTCACGTTTGTTATTAAACTTATTGATTCCTTATCGTCAAATACGCTTTTGGGTAACTTACGTAAGTAAGCCCTTTATGATGTGTAATATAAAATACCATTTACAATCCATTATGATAATACCCTATATAAAAATCCAAACCACATGTACTATGACACAGTACTATGAATAATAGAATAAAGTTATACATTAAAATCATAGCTTGAGGGACTGTTCGATCTGTAATGTTTTTGAATCCTAGTGACATGATCAATAACTAATGATCTCAACAAGAAAAATTCACACTTAGTACAATTATATTTAATTCTGTGTAGAACATAGAACCCAGTGAAAAAAAACGATTTAAATTGTATTAACAGAGATTGGGAAATGCTTGCATGAATATAAATAGTGTTTAAAGCTGTAAAGTTTTCTAGAATATATATATATATATATATATATATATATATATATATATATATATATATATTGAGACAATAATTAGAAATACAGTATCACTCTAACTCTCTATTCAGGTTATATATGTATAAACTTTTTTTTAATGTTCTTATGCACCTTATTTTATCATGTTTAACCACAACTCCCACGACGTTGCATCCCTGAGGTTATAATCCTAAAAATAAGAAAAAAGATTTTTACCCTAAAATACCACATGTTTTTAATACAAATATTCCCTTCTGGCTGCTTTTTGCCTATTCCTTACTCTCTCTCTCTCTCTCTCTCTCTCTCTCTCTCTCTCTCTCTCTCTCTCTCTCTCTCTCTCTCTCTCTCTGTAAACACATGCGCGTGCATACACACACACACACATATATATATATATATATATATATATATATATATATATATATATATATATATATATATATATATATATATATAATTTATCATTTTTCTTTGGCTTTGGTTTAACCTGTTGGGAGCATCAAATCCTTGCTTCCTCACCAAAATCCCCGGTGCCTTTGCATCTCACAATGTACAGTTTCTCCTTTTTAGACATAGTGCAGTCAACTCTGTAAAAATCAGATAAGTATCTTCTGGAAGTAACATTACTAAACTTTTTAAATTACTTTCTTAAGATAGAAGACGAAGATTTGAAAAATTCCTAATTGTTTGCAAAGCCAAATACTGTATCCTTTAGAAACCCTATTCGTGTCTATTCTATTGTTTACCTGTGTGCAACTGTATGTGTCTATGTGAGTATATATGTCATATGAGTGTATGTGTCCATGTGTGAATATGTTTTCTGTATGCGCACGTGCACAGGTGAGCATGTAGTATGGTGTGGTATGTTTATATGGTACGTATATATATATCGTGTATCTACTTATTTGAAGTTACTCGTGTCTGTTTGTCAGTCCGTCTCTTTGTACACACAATACCTCCAAAAGTTACCAACGAATTTAAATTAAATTCTTCTAGGATGGGCGGAACACATGCTACAGAGGAATTTATCAAATATGAGGATGGATCCAGGAATTTGTTTTCGTTTGAGAATTCTTTTTTCATTGTTCTGCAGGGGGAAAGGATTAAAAACGAACACTTCATAGATAAAATATGGATTCAAATTTTAAGGGAAGTGATGCAATATTCGTACATTTCAAAGCCCTCTTCCTTGTTTGAAACTATCAACAAAAACTGTCAAAACAGGTTTCTTCAGTTTTCGAGTTGGTCCAGCTGGTTATCTATGTATGCATGTATCCATATATGTATCACGTATACACCTCATCATGTGTAGAAAAACTTTTCGCACACACACACACACACACACCTCTATAGGTTTTTAGGGCTGGGGATCAATTTGCAGTATAGATTTATGCTAAACTGATCCCTTATTTTGTGTCCACCTGTTTTGGGAAATTCAGACATTTTTAATGATCACTGTCCCAAAAGGCTAGAGGAGTAACTCATTTATTGAGCGCAACTTTACCAATTTTTTAATTGATCACCCAAATATGGCTTGCTATCAGAACAAAATTTGTCGCATGGTCACATTTTTTAGTTAGTGTGCGGCGTTGGTAGTGATGTGTGCTCTCTGTGTGCCTTCTTGTATGGCTTAACTTTTTTCTTAAGTAAAATCTCAACTTATTCCTTTGATCATCTTTTGTTATTATGTTGAATCTGATTATGTCAGCCCTGATGCCACGGATGGACGTTATTCGTTCGTTAGCTCTCTTGTTCGTATGCCCATCGCTATGAACATGGGCCGCTGTGGGTCATATGTACGAGCCCACCAGGCAACCGACGGTTGCATCGTCCAGTGACTTGGGGCACACAGTTCCGTTAAGGGGCTGCAGAGTCAAGATGTTCCACGGTCTCCATCGAAGCGCATACATAGGCATTGGTGGCCTCAGTGATCTTTTAGAGAACATGTTGTGAACCTTCTCGTGGTGCCCTCGTTTATCAACAAATCCCATCAAAAAAGAAATCACCGAATCAAAACAAAGGTTCGCTTTATCAAAAAAATAAATCATGACCTCCATCCGCTCTGGTCTGTCTTGCTATGTAGAGGCCGTACCAATGGAACTAGTGAGCTGAAAAAATTAACCTTTACTCATTATTATGTCTAGAAAAAAGTATCCGTTTTTACAAAATCCTCCCTCCATTGGCATTTGAGGGGGGGGTCAATTTACTCTGTACGTTTCTATTAATTTGGTCACTAATTTATCCCCGCTTGTTTTCAGAAGATATCATTTTTTTAGCGATCCAACAAAAGGTGGAAGAAGCAACTCATTCATTGATCACCCCTTATTCTATTTGTTTTTTACAGCATGCTACCAAAAGACGTTGGTCACTCAACAGTTTCTATTGAGTGACTAACCAGACCTTATTATCAACTGTTTTCCAATATTTCCTTCATCTTAATTTCAGTTGATTTTTATCACAATTCCCTGATTGTCATTTCACAATTGTTGGCTATCAGCTGGCCTTGGGAATAGAGAATAAGCCTCTGACAAGATTCGTACTTTCTTCCCTTACATTTAAGGGCTTGCCTTTCCATGACAGCGGTCCTACCAATTAGAATACGAAGGCCAAGTGGTCACAATAATTCAAATCAAACCATATAGCTTCCATGAACGTCTGATACGTCACAATCTTTTTTTAACAATATTAGTTACAAAGATATCTTAATTATAAGAAATTAGAATATTACAAATACATCAAAACTTCCATCACTCTAATATATATATATATATATATATATATATATATATATATATATATATAGAGAGAGAGAGAGAGAGAGAGAGAGGGGGCACCAGGGAGGCCTCACCGTGGTGTAATAGCAAAGTAGCCTTCTAAAGCATTGCTACCGAATGATGAGTTTCTGCCACACTGGATGCCCAAACATGTAGCATTAAAACTCCCATTAGTCCTAAAAAGAAGGGTATACTACAAGAGTAGCCTCCAGATAGTCACCTATGGAGCAGAGACATGGAATCTAACGAAAGAATTTACACTCAAACTGAGAACCATACAACGCACACATGAGAGAATCATGCTCAACATCACATGAAGAGATCATTAGACAGCACAGTTTACTAGAAAAAAACAGGAGTCAGAGATCTCATAGAATACATTAGAAAACACAAATGGCAATGGGCAGATCATATTGCAAGAATGTCAGACAAACACCGGACATAATGATCCCCAGAGATATGCAAAGCTGTGGCCCCCGAAAATGAGAGGCGTGACGATCTAAACTGTAGGCTAGAGAGATCTCGTGAATCTTGAGGAATATCTATGTCCATCGATCGACGTAAAGAGGATGATGATGATGATGATGATGAAGAAGAAGAAGAAGAAGAAGAAGAAGAAGAAGAAGAAGAAGAAGAAGAAGAAAAGGCTAAGCATGGTAAACACCAACAGTGACACATCAAATTCTAATAGCAGATTAAAGAAAAATAAAACTGAAATCATGGTGGCATTTTATCGGTGAGTGCATTTGAACCCAGTTTATGGAGGCAAAGGCTTGGTGTTTTATATCGCTGCCCACTGACTTTACTGCTATTCCACTATTTTAGAAACAGTCAAACAGTACTGTCACGTAAACTGAAAAAAAAGTTTTCAAGTTGGTCCGACTGGCTATGTACGTATGTATCATGTGTACAAGCCGTACCAAAGAAACTAGAGGGCTGAACATTTCAGAATTGACTCTTTATTATTTGTACAAAAAAATGGTCCTCGATCTTTTTAAATTTCTCCCCCTAAATAGGATTTTAGTGGAGGTTCAATCAGCCTCGTGAGTTTTTGCGTAATTGATTCCCAGTTTGTATAAGCATTCATGCTTGCTTTTTTTTGTTTGTTTGTTTGTTTTTATCTAGGCTGCCCAACAAGGGGTGAGATAAGTAACTTATTCATTGATAACCTCTTTTTCAATTCTATTAATTAATCACCCTCAACATGGTATGCGAAAAACATTAGTCACATGACAGTTTCTTTCCATAGCATGCTTTGCAAGTTCATCTCGCAAACCAATTCGTACCTCCTACAGATATTATAAAACATTTAATGCGAAATAGATAAATCAACAAAGTCTGGTTAGTCACTCGATAGGAACAATCACATGACTAGCATCTTTTCAAAGAATACTGAGTTGGGGTGATCAATTAAAAATTAGGGAAATGAGTGATAATGAATAAGTCACCTCCCTCGTCTTTTGTTGGGCAGTTTGAATTTTCAAAGATAATCGTGAATGCTGCCGGATACAGAAAGGGGCCAATTTAGCATAAAGTTACATTGCAAAATTGAACCAAATACTAAAAACTATTTGGGAGGGGATTTTAAAAAAAGAAGAAAATGTTTTTCCAGCCCCCTAGCCCTTTTGGTGTGGCCTGTACGCGCGAGGCATATACACATACTTAAGCAGCCAAACTAACTTAAAACCCGAGGAAACTAATGTTGACAGTTATGGTTGATAGTACCTAATGATGTCATGATATCCAACAATCGGAGAGGGTGGAGGAGGTCGATGCATTTCCCAAGAGCATAAGTGCTAATAGAATACAGGCTGCCTCAGCTGAAATTCGAACTCGCATTGCCGATACTGTTTTCCGTGCTTAAGCTCTCACTCCGAATATCCCTAAAAAACTAAAAGGATTTAAACTATCTCTTTCCCCAGCATCTGTGGTTATTTTCAAAGTTTAAATTCCATCTTCAAAGAATCTAGACTTTCCATCCAATTTCTGAAAGAAGGAATTCGGCTATTTTTGTTTTGACATATTTTCCTTCTCCCCGCTTTTCTCCCCAACAGTGAAGCAGAAATTAAGTTTCACCTGAGGTTGTAACCGAATACCTAATTTAACAGCGGTTGGATTTGTACTATTTATAGCTTCTCTGATCTGACGTATCTTTAGTGAACATGTTGGGTGCTCACCTAAGGAAGAAAAAAAAAATTTGAGAAAAAAGGAAAAACATTTTCTCTTCCTTCTTTTTTTAAGTTCCCTGGTTTTAGTTTACTCAAAATCCCAGGTTTCTAAATTCGGGTGTGGGCGAGGAACTCCTATTCGGTAACATTTTTTTTGTTGCTTCATCTTTGCATGTGAAGTAGGAAGATAAGTTGTGCTTAGTCTGGCACAAGGCCACACATTTGAAATACCTATTGACGATCGAACTCACTAACAATGGTTTACGAGACTGTCCAGTAAGAGCATGGTATTGTCTATATCTATTTCAAAATTTATGTTCACAATCGGGCATTGATACATACATACATACATACATACATACATACATACATACATACATACATACATACATAGACTAAGACTGGAATAGATACGAACAGATAGGTAAATAATAGATAGGTAAAAACAGACCTAAGTAGATTCGAACAGACTGAGATAGATGGGTCTACAGGCACTTAAGTCTAAAAGTACTTACGATGAAAACACAATAGTCTGCGAACATATACACATATACACTTATGTGTGCATACAACATACTCACACATACCATCTACACACATATCCACGCATTACACACTTACATGGACACGTGCACACACATACCAATTATAAAATAGAATTAAATCAAATTTCAGATATGCATTAATCAAAGGCAGTAACAAAACACACGCGCTACTAACTTGATGTGTCTGTATATTTTTCATGTTTACTGCTTATCTATTCTGATATTTGGGCTTTGGGTTTGTTTGTCTGTGCCTCTTTCACGCTAAAACTACGAGGCCCATAGACTTAATATTCGGCACGTAGACTTACAAGCGGCCAACTTTTCACACAAGCTACGGGAAGTTGACCCCTGGGGTCATTCGGAATCATCAGAAGTCATTTTTATATCATAATTTTCTCCAGTTAGTATTCTCATGATTGCTACTAAGATCTCTTACAAAATAAAGATTTTTCACATAGGTTTTGTACGTTTTTCGTCATATATTCACGAAAATCAAGCGTCAACAAAAGACAAAGGTCATAGCAGTAAAAATGCTATTCATATTTCCCTGTGAAAGCCTTTGACTTCTCCCCTTTCCTTCTGTTAACGTAACAAGGAAGCTGAGTAAAAATCAAATCATTTCGTTTTTTTCAAGAAAAGTTGGGGGTAATTACGGATAAACCCTAACTTACAATTATTCGATAGTTGAAGTTTAGAACATATTTTCTTCTTTTCAATTGCAGCAAAAAAAAATGAATAAAGATCTGTAATCTATTTCATGCTCCGAGGAAATCTACTGCGCATTCCAGTTACTATTTCCAAGTTAACGATCTAATTTTCGGTCAATTGCCCTATTGCAGGTTGGGGACCAACTGCATTTTATTATTTATTTTTTTATCAAATCAATTATAAACCATTATTACTAATACAAGTTGAAAATGCCTGCCCACCGGATGGTTAGCCCTAGATATATGGGGCCTACGGTCATAAAATATGGAGTTTACGGTCGTAAAACCTAGGGTTGAGAGATGATTCAATGTTTTACCACCGTAGGCAACAGATTGCTCACGAATTGAATGAAGCCTTTTGAAAGTATCTGTAGAAATTCGATTCCTGTGTTTGAAAATTCTTCAATGATGGTGTCAGTAACGTACTTTGCAGTTTTCTCAGTGAATCATTTTTTATTCATCTTGTGTGTAATATTATCCAACCACAATAAATACGATTGAACCCCACAGAAATAAATGCAGTGAGCGTTCAAAAATAGTTGTAACAACACCACTTGCGTAGTTTTTACTATGTAAATAAAAAAAAAACTTACGATTTGATGACGATAGCTATTTTAAGCTTCCGTATTTTGAAATTCTAAACCTTACTCTGTCTTCAAATGCATTTCCGTGCTTCCAAAATCATGGAGTTCTTTGGAAATTACAACCTGAAATTATCTACAGTGAAATATCTCGGGTCTACAACTTTTTGCTTTGGGTAAAATGCAATCGTCCAGGTGAAACATCGTAACATAGACGTTTTCCAAATCTTTATCATATATATATATATATATATTTGTAAATTTTTGAAAAAGTTTTCGATTATTTACTGTTTAGAGCTATAAAGCTTTCTAGACTATATCTATATATCATCATCATCAGTCTTTCAACGTCTGTTGTTAGACATAGACCTACCCCAGGATTCGCCACACCCCTCCATCATGGGCGTTGCGGAGCCAGTACTTTCTGAATTTATCTAGCTCGTCTCCCCATTCATTATTCTCCCAGCCTCGGTTGCACACGTGATCACAAGGGATTCATGTCGTGAGTCGCCATGTCCATTGGTTGTTCGCCATTCTTGCAATATGGCCAGCCCATTGCCATTTGAGATTTTTGATTTTTGATTCCATGATGTCCCTGACTCTTGTCTTTTCCCAGATGTTCTGTGCTGTCTTGTGGTCTCTCCATGTGAGGCCCAGCACAATTCTTTCATGTGCACGTTGCATGATTCTCAATTTGTGGATCTGTCTTTTGGTTAGATTTCATGTTTCAGCTCCATAAGTAACTATTGGGAGGATGCATTGGTTATACACCCTTCTTTTGGGGATTAATGGGATCTTCTTATTTTTGAAGGTTAAACTTGCTCTGCCAAAGGCTTGCCATCGTAGTATGATTCTTCACTTGATTTTGTCTTCTTTTGAGGGTCTCATGGAGATTCGTTGTCCTTGGTAGATGTAGTGATCCACTCTCCCCATTTCTGTGTCCTCGATTTTGATCTTAGTGATTTTATCTCCAATGTGGTTGTTGCACATGATCTTCGTCTTGCCGAAGTTCATGTGTAGGCCGACTTTCTTGCTCTCTTCATTTAGTTCATCTATCATTAGTTGGAGGTCGTGTAGGTTCTCTGCGAAAATGGCAATGTTGTCTGCAAATCTGAAGTTGCTCAGATACTTGCCGTCTATTTTAATTCCTTTACTCTCTCAGTCTAGTCTTCTGAATCTCATCTCGAGGCTGGCTGTGAAGATTTTGGGTGAGGTGGTATCACCATAACTTACTCCTTTCTGGAGCTGAAAGGGCTCCAAGTTTTTATGTAGCCTGATAAAGGTGCTGCTGTGATTGTATATATATTGACGCACTTCGACATATACTGGATCTACACCTTGCCGACTGATGAACTCCATGACCTTAGGGATTTCCACTGAGTCGAAGGCATTTTTGAAGTTGATAAATGCTACAGCGAGTGGTAACTAATATTCTGCACTTTTTTCTTTCGGCTATTTTATCAAATGTAAGTGGTCCCTGGTCGAGTAACTTTTTCTGAAGCCAGCTTGCTCCCTTGGTTGATTTTCATCTAGTGTTTTTTGATTCGCTTGTTAAAAATTTTTGTGAAAAATTTGTATATGCAGTTGAATAGACTTATAGGTCTATAGTTGTTGAGGTCTTTCGGGTTTCCTTTTTTTTATAAATGCATTATGATTGCGGTGCTTCAATCGTCTGGGACTTTACTATGTTTTTGACTCAAGTTGAAAAGGACGGCCTGTTTCCTAGTAATGATTTTACCTGCTTTTCGGAGTAGGTCGATGGTGATGTTGTCTGGTCCAGGGGCCTTTCCTTTCTTCGTCTGATCAATAGCTTGTTCCCCCCCCTCCCATTTAAGTCCTCGAGTTGATTGCTCGTGTTTTGCGTATCCTGTTCATTGTTTTGTAGTTCTTGTTTAGACGAATAAAGTTTTGGTAAAATTTTTTGGCACGTTCGACAATCCGGTCTCTGTCTGTTGTTAGGTTTCCATTTTCCTCGAGTATGCTGGTTATTCGCCGTTGTGCTGAGTTTATAGCTTTGAAGCCCTGACCTCTTTCAAAAGTCGCTTCGATGACTACCATCGTGTATCTTCTTTTGTCTTCCCTTCGTTTTTTCCTGATTAATTTGTCAAGTTCGGTCTCTTCAATTTTTCTCTTGTTTTTGTCGATGGTTTGAGGTTTCTTATCTATATTTAGGAAGAGTTTATAGTTTTCTCGATGATATATATATATTTGAATGCTTTACTGCTTTAAACTCTAAACATTAAAAAAAACTTTATTTATTACCCAATATCTGTCAATGTAATTTGTGTAATTTTCTTCACTGTTTTAATTTTTTTTATTTTGTTTAACCTGCGACTGTCTCTATAATCTTAAAAACAAAAGACTTATATTACTTTATACATATATATATATATATATATATATATATATATATATATATATATGTGTGTGTGTGTGTGTGTGTGTGTGTGGTACAAATCAGGCTAGCAATATAACATGATATGATAATATGAAATATGAACATGAGCTAGTTTGTGTAGTGAATCCACATTCTACTATATATATATATCAGGTCAACATACTTAGATAAGAACATGAATTTAGCGTGACCAATTTAGTGTTACAAGGAACAGCGGTGTTCATAGGTATAGACATTAGAAACAAACTCTTGTCGAAATGAATGCAGCAAATATGAGAGAAATGATAATTCCGATATGCTTAGTTCCATTCATACCAACTAAAAAATACGATGCGATAAATATAACCATTTTCAGCTTCCCTATTTCAAAATTCGAAAAGTTACTTCTTGTTAGGTTCTCAAAATGCATATAGGTGCTTCAAAAACCACGGAATGTTTGGGAAAATTATAGTCTATAACCATCCAGAGTGAAATATCTAAAGCCCACAACTGTTGTTTTGAGAAAAACGTAATCGTCAGAAAGATGCTTCGTGATTGGTTGAGCAAATTTCTATTATCTATAAGATTTGACTCCTTTTCATCATCATCTTGATTTTTCAATTACTTTTTAGGATTCGTTCTGTCAGTAAATGCCGAAAACCGTATTTTGCGTTCTCAAATCAATAGGGCATCATTACCTTCAGAAAAGTGACAGGTTTGGTGAAAATTATCTTTTTTTGTTTGTTTTAGGAGGGATCTGCTTACTATGCAACTATAAAGCTTTCGCCCGTAGTAAAATCGTTTGGAATCATTTTTTCTAAACGCAAAAATTCATCTGAACATAATCAAAAATGACATATGACTTAATGAGAGTAACCAAAATACTTCAAAGCAATAGTTTCGTTCGATGCATAGAAAGTAAGGATCCAGTTTGATGTATATTTTAAATAGAACGCCAACTTTCCAACCCCATTTAATTTTTAAAATGACCCTTTTCTAAAGGTAACGGTGATTATTTTTCGTTACAAAAATCTTTTGCAGAAATTTTCAAAAAAATTGTAGGGTTTTCGGAGTTTACAAGTAAAACAATTCTTAACCGTTTCATTCTTTACATCTGGCCATCAGTCTCGGCAGTGAGTAATCAGCGGGGATTAGATGTCAAGAATAAACACTTCATGTAAATTAAAAAAATTCCATTTGTCCTTTTGTGTAAGATGCCATATACTGGAGATATAAGTTATGAAATTTGAACTTATATTTCTCCGGGCAACGCCGGGTGTCCCAGCTATTACAGAATAAATGATGAACTTTTCATTAATACACGTTCATGTGTGTGTGCATGCATGTGTGTGTGTGTATCTGCACGCAGAAAATGTTACATATGTTTACCCCAGAAGAATGTTTTGTGCTTTTCTTCTACGCACTGAGATAAAAGAATATACGTTTACTCGATACATGTTTACGTATATGAAATACTCTGAGAAAGAGCAGATTGATAGTTAAACATATTCCATCCATTCTGGAATTATATATTAGTTTGATGCAAAAGTTCCCAGTTCCATCATCTTAGGAAAATCTTAGAAGTGTCTTTGAAGTTCACTGAGCTCTTTATTGTTTGTACAATCACTGAACTATCTAATATCGTTTACAAGCCATACGAAAAAAATCAGTTGTTGGAAAATTTGGTGCCATATTAGATCTCAGTTCGGTATTTGTCTCAATCTTCTTGCTTGACACAAAAAAATCATTTTGGGACAAAATTGTCCCTAGAGATGGAAAAGATAATATAAAACTAAGAAAACTATTGCTACCTTCAGGACTGTCTTTAACATTTCAATCTAAATTGGATTTTGGGCAGAGCTCTGTTCTCGGTGATCGTTACCTTTCCTGTGTTGAATTAAAAAAGAACATGTTCGGTGTAAACTATTTCCTCAGTGGCAAAACTACCATTGCAGTAATGACAAGCTTGCTACTTTCATTGTTCCATAACCTTAACCATAAACCTACCCTTAAAACTAACAATGACAAATACCTAAGCCTTAGTTTATATGTTTTGCTAATAAGTTGTTAAAATAGTTTTAATCATCATTTTTTCTGCTTTCATTTCAGAATGAATTCTTTGGAAAAATAAATCCACAAATAAGTTTTTTTTTTTCAATTAAAAAAACAAAAACTGAATATAAAAATTTCAAAATTCGTGACGAAAAAATGCCGTTCTGAGGTCCCCAGAATGCAGCAAAATATAGCATGGAAAAGTTTTGAATCTAACGTGGAAAAGGTAACAATCGCTGTTCTCTATGTTTGGTTCAATTCAAAGAGCATTACTAATCTTTACTGCTGGTAATGCAGAACGCTACACTAAGCAATTGGCTCATTTGAATGACTCATGGGAACTGGAAAATCTCTTCTGGGCAAGGAAGTCAATCGGTGATTTAGCTGGATGACAACGCCTGTCTTCAAGTTACAAACACGAAGCAGAAACCAATCATGGAGCTTGGATGGAAATCCTCCAAAATGCGGCGTATTCCAAAGACTTATACGCTCAGCGGTTCCAACGAGTTCAAGATACCGAAAAATTTGTCGGAGAATTCGTCAAATAAAACCAATTTTTTTTTATGATGGAATTTTTGAAGTACCTGGAACTTATACGTAGTGTAAGGTCATATTGTAAAAATGAAGTTACAAAACACGCAATTATAATAAATAAGTTATTATCAGTTCGCGAAACAGCAGCAAAATATAATATTCTTGAAGCTCTTCGTCTTCATCAAAGATTACTTCTTTCTTCTCAAGATACCAGTGTAATGAACTGTTTCATCTTCATACTTCTTTGTAGGCCGGTGATCGTCGTCTGAAATACACCTCAAACATCTTCAGTTTCTTGTTGCCGAGTTTTCGCTGTATTCAGGATTTGGTTTAAGAGAGAATGAGAGGTTGGACAAATGGAGAGTTTTATTCTTTCAATCAAATTGTCTGATTTCAATATCATATATATATATATATATATATATATATATATATATATATATATATGTGTGTATATATATATATATATATATGTGTGTGTGTGTATATATATATATATATATATATATATATGTAGAGAGAGAGAGAGAGAAGGGGGTGAGAAGTAGATATGAACAGACTGGCATAGATTTGAACAAAGATAGAGATGAATAAATATAGATAGATGAATAGATATGAACAGAATGACATATATATATATATATATATATATATATATATATATATATATATATTGATAGATAGATATTGATAGATAGATATCGATATAGATAGATAGATAGATATGAGCAGACTTACATAGATATGAACATAGATATGAAGAGATAGATATGAACAGATAGATATCGTCTATCCATATCTATTGTCTATTTACATCTATCTACCAAATATATTTATATCTATCTATCTCTGCCCATTTATAACCATTTGTTTGCATCTCTGTCGAGTGGGACAATATAGTTTATCTAGTGAGAATACCCCAATCTTGTCAAAGGTTACTCTTATCATTCTCACGCGTACGCAGCGTAGCAACAGTTGCTAATGTTAGAAGAATTGAAAACTCATTTTTTGTGTCCAGCACGGTTAATTTGATGCTGGAATGATTAATTGTTGTATTTTTTAACATTGAAATCCAGCGTAAATAACGTTTTTAAGCACATAAAACCACGGGGGAAATTGATCGTTTCTGTGTATGCCTAGTGCTAGTAGTTCCATATTTTATTTCCAGCCCTTTGGGTCTGGGATCAGCTCTGTCTTGTCTTCTGGTAGGAGAGGACAAAAAGATGTGCCTGGTCTTTGGAGATTCAAAATCTGGGGCAGCACCTCCTCATTATATTAAAAGGGATTCGTGAGTTGCTCTGATGCATTCGTGGCACTGGTCACAGGGGACTGGGCAACTTTTCGCCTCTTCCCCTTACAGCCTACTCTGTGTGTGTGTGTGTGTGTGTGTGTGTGTCTATGCATATGTGTGTGTGTGTGTGTGTGTGTCCATGCATATGTGTGTGTGTGCGTGTATGTGTGGTACCTGGGTGGAATAGAATGTGATAATTACCAAATTTTCCAGCTTCTGCGCCGAGTCCCTGGTGTGTGCACGACCCATTTGAAGAATCTGAAAGCTAACATCAAAGAAATATATATTTGTGGCATCTTTCACACAGCAGAACTGATGAGCAAAACAGATAGGACAGATTTACTTTTCCCATTATCTTGACACAAACACATACACACACACATGCGCATATATATATATATATATATATATATATATATATATATATATATATATATATATATATATATATATTAGATTCCTGAAAGTGAATATTTAACAAAAAATGCGAACATGACCAAATACACAGACGTAGGTGTAAGTGTATAACTGTGTATAATTGGGAAACCGGGGCCCAGAGGATCACGGGGCACAGTAAATCCTTATAATTTTTTTTTACAAATGCGAATACAAAACAGGACGGCTTCTACTTTTTTTTTCTGAAGACAACACATCTGTCATCCTATTTTGTGAAAGACTTGCTTACCTGAGCATTATTGTAAAGTGTGCAAGCTATGGGACCTAATTTTAAGCCCAAAATAATATCCAGAGGTACTCTTAATTTCACTATAGAACCACAAATATTCTGAAATTGTGCAATAGGAGATAAAATTAAGATTGTGTTAGAACCATCTCTTTTCCAAACTCTAATCACTGTGCTCGCTCTTAAGAGAGATGTAAGGTTATCTTCCTCGGTGTGAATCAGGACACAGCGGATCACCTCTGCGATTGAGACACCTCAATTCTATCAATTGATCCTGCCAATTCATTTTATGTGGTTTAACAGGAAACTAAAAGAACACCTTAGTTTTAGTTGATGCATAATTATTTCTTTAAATTGAATTTAGACAGATTTAATGTGATTTTGTGCGATTTCCTTTAGTGTGCTAAATTTTTGCCAATGAATCTCTGAGAGATTTTCATGATCACTTTTTGTAACATTTACAATTCAACAATACTTTGATAAAGATGTGTAGCCGATTTCACTCAGCGACTTCTTTGAATCATTCAATCTTATGTTGATTCACTGTTCCCCGAGGGATGATTCATTGCGTACTGGGGCTGGGGCACAGTTGATCAGATCTTTTTAAATTACATGCCAATTGCTTACCAAGAGCTGTATCACCTTCTGTTATCCATTTCACCTATTCACGGCGAACAGCGTTGATCTCTTTTTTTAGCCAAATATATTAGTAAAATTAGCTTCTACCTACAATTTTTTGATCCACTGTGCCCCGGTTTCCCATACCAGTATCCATCAGGTTCATGCAAACCTTCCCAGCCATCTTTTGCACAATCTAAGGGAAATCTTAGAGGTGTTTTTAAAGTTTAAATTTTGGTGGATGTTTTAAGAACTATCTGCGGAGAAATTAGAATTACTTTATTGAAGTGAATATTATGGCTCAGTTAGGCGAGCTTGTTTTCACTCTGTTCTTAATATGAGCAAGTTGAGTTTTGATAAAGATTGATGACTAAATTTTGTAGTAATTTTTTTGTAAAAAGTAATTATGCCATCTTGTAAAGACCTTTATTGTGAATAACTTCTTTTTATTACACCGACTCACGGAAATTACTTCAAAAACACAACAGAAATTTTTGGGAATTTTTCTTCAAATTCGATATAACATGAGTGAATTACATCAAACTTTCAAAATACACATTTGACCGTGCGAATGTTCTTTTCTTGAAAAAACAATCATGAGACTGATGCCAAAGTCAAGCACAAAAGATTTATATTCAATGATAAATTGATTCTTGTGCATATGTCAACGCGGATCAGTTGATTAATGAGTTTATTTTGTAATGGAGGGATTGTTGGTTCGAATCTATCCAGGAACTTTTTTTCAAACAATAGTAATTAAAGATGGGGATGTCGCGTGTACATATTGATTACAAAGAAAACAGGACCGGCAAGAAGATTCCGTATCTGCACAATGCGTTTATATAATTGAAAAAACTTGAGAATACTGAACAATAATATGTTAACACATTGTACTGGTAGGTCTTTTTCTTACTGTTATAAAATGCACCATCGGCAGGTTCAACTTCATTATTAAGCATAGGGTACTGCAGGGGAGACAAACAATTGACCATTGAAGCTCGCGGTAAGTTGGAGCAAGCATGTGTTCTAAATGGTTTGCGAAGGTTTAAAGATGGTGGATTTTAATCTCAGGGACGAAGATACTGAGGAAGAACTCAGAACTTAAAAACTGATAAAGGGGAGGGAAATTTGATGGGCGGGGAGCAACATGGGTTTTCAGGAAAAGACATTTTCTGGACATATAATAGGTTGATACTAACTTCCCCAGTCATGTTTTGGCTAGATCCTAGGGAAATCTTTAAAGTGTCTTTGGAGTTTATTTAGCTTTCTTTTAATTGTGCATGCTCCATCATAAGGTTGATCATCAATTTGCAAATGCGACGCAGCAAGTGATCATGGAGCTGCCGTAGGAAGCTCTTCTCGATGCGATGAATCCTCCTGATTCGTCATCTTGAGATTATCACTTCGCTCCATGTAACACTCGTTATCTGAGCAGCGGTCCCGACGAGTTGAAGATATCGAGAAATACCTTGGAGAATTCCTTGAATCAAAATCGGAATCGTTCTTTTATAATGGATTACTCAATTTGAATAGAAGGTGGGGTAAATTCACAGTGAGCTAGAAAAGCACTTTAGTGACTGAATAGTGATGCTATGAATTTATATGAATAATAAATTTAATAAAAAATCCTGCAATCTTTTACATCAACCTTATATGGTGGAATGCACAATTTAACTGAAAGATGGCGTATGGCAGGGGTTGGCATAGTCACAATCAGTATGGGGGCAGCAGTGGACCTATAATTACTGACATTTACATTGTGACCATAATGCTAAACTGGGCCCTTATTTTTCATCCAATATATATATACATCTATTCTTATCTTATATATAATTGTTTAAGGGTTAAAAAGTTGAAAAATAATGGGAAACTTTTTTCCCTTTTGAGACATCAAAGTGAAGGGAAAGCTTTTTCCTCAATGAGGGTCAAAATGATGGGAAACTTTTATCCACTCTAAGGGATCAAAATTGAAGAGAAACTTTTCCTCCGTTCAAAGGATTGAATTCAAAAAAAATTTTCCTTTCTTCAAGGAGTTAGAAGTGAATGGAAATCCTCTCTCTTTTAAGAAGTCAAAAGTGAAGGGGCCTTTTTTAGGGGTCAAAAGTGAAGGGGTACTTACCCCTCTTTCAATGGTTTCAAAAGTCAATAGAGACCATAATTAAGATTCTAAAAGTTTCTGTCCCATTTCTCTTTAAAGTTCAACCCAGTATAGACTGGTACTTCAGTTTGTATAAATGTTTACATACACAAAAAAACTATTAGATGCATGCAAAAAATACGTTTGCATTCTCAGCCCTTATTCTCAAACCTTGCCTTTCCGTGGCAACTGTTACACCGATTAGATCACTAAGGCCACCGGTAGCACATATTCAAATCTAGCCATACATCTTCTGTTCAACGATCGCCTGATATACTTCAATCTGTTCTCTTTATATAATAATAACATTACTTTTAATATATATTTATTATATCTTTGCAAACCATCGATCGAAGTGTTGTTATTATAATTTTTTGACTCGTATTTCTTTCACTTTAATTTCTGTTGTTTTTATTGCAAATCCCAGATCGACATTCCACGATGGTTTGTAAATAAAGAGTGAGCCTGTGACCAGATTCAAACTAGCGACTTTTATCCTCTTCCACACTTTATTCTACTTCAGTTTCCCTCTTCCTAACATTTGGCCTCGTCCCAAATTTAGTAAATAATAAGTGAGTATATCAAGTAAAGATAGTTATGAATCCCAAAGGATGAACAATTGAAGAAGGAACTGGAACAAAGCCAGTGGCAGAACACTGCAAAGCAGGGAACTAATCTCTATTATACGCTGAGGTGAATACCTATGGGAGGAGATAAAAATGTGATCGCTCATGTCAGCTTCGCAGGAGATTTAATTCACTTTAGTTCCACATGGGACGATTTCAACAGGACTTGCTGCTGCTTCTCAAAACGTTACCTATTTTCTTCCATGATTGTAAACCATACATTTTCATCGTGGATGATATTGCCCCTAGGGTGTGAAAGTTAAGCTGAAGGAGCGATGGGTTGTCACATACGAATAGATTTACATTAAAATTACTTACAAAAAATATATACATGTAACTGTTTAAATAACAGCACAGGTAGGATTTAATAAGCAAATACGTCATCCACTCAATATATTGGCCACACAGCAAAAGCTCGAACTGAAAAATAGATTTGAAATTCTAACTGAACACCAACATTAACGAACTAAACAACAAAATGACAGCATCTATAATAGAAATCGCCACTACATTCAATGAGCGCGCAACCCATTAGTAAGATCTCCGATAAAACTAGAAATCTCATGGAAAAACGCAGAAACCTCAAGCAACTGTCAACAACAAGAAAGAAGATTGATGAGGCAGAACTAAATAAATCAAAAAAACGAAGGGAAGACAGAAGACACACGACGGCAGTCATCAAATCGATTCTTGAAAGAGGTCGGGGCTTCAAAGCTATAAACAAAGGCTTCAGCTCAAGACAAAAGCAAATAACCAGCATACTCGAGGAGAATGGAAACCTAACAACAGACAAAGACAGGATTGTCGGACGTGCCAAAGAATTTTACCAAAAACTTTATTCGTCCAAACAAGGACGACAAAATGATGAACAGGATACGTAAGACAAGAGCAATCAACTCGAAGACTTCCCAAAAGTAACCCAGAGGGGGATAGAACAAGCCATTGAACAGACGAAGAAAGGAAAGGCCCTTGGACCAGACAACATCAGCATCGACCAACTCCGAAAATCAGGTAAAATCATGGCTAGGAAACTGGCCGTCTTTTTGAACTAGTGTCTAAAACACAGTAAAGTCCCAGACGATTGGAACACTGCTATCATAATGCTTTTATATTAAAAGGAAACCCGAAAGACCTCAACAACTATAGGCCTATAAGCCCACTCAACTGTATATATAAACTTTTCACAAAAATCATCACCAACCGAATCACAAAAATACTCGATGAAAACCAGTCACGTGAACAGGCTGGCTTTAGGAGAAGCTACTCGACCATGGACCTTCTGCATTCGATTAATCAGCTGAAAGAAAAAGCAGCTGATTATAAACTACCACTCGCCGTAGCATTTATCGACTTCAAAAAGGCGTTCGACTCAGTGGAAATCCCTAAGGTCATGGAGTTCATCAGTCGGCAAGGTGTAGATCCAGTATATGTCGAAGTGCGTCAATATATATACAATCACAGCAGCACCTTTATCAGGCTACATAAAAACTTGGAGCCCTTTCAGCTCCAGAAAAGAGTAAGATATGGTGATACCAGCTCACCCAAAATCTTCACAGCCAGCCTCGAGATGAGATTCAGAAGACTAGACTGAGAGAGTAAAGGAATTAAAATAGACGGCGAGTATCTGAGCAACTTCAGATTTGCAGACAACATTGCCATTTTCGCAGAGAACCTACACGACCTCCAAATAATGATTGATGAACTAAATGAAGAGAGCAAGAAAGTTGGCGTACACATGAACTTCAGCAAGACGAAGATCATGTGCAACTACCACATCGAGGATAAAAACACCAAGATTAAAATCTACGACACAGAACTGGAGAGAGTGGATCACTACATCTACCAAGGACAACGAATCTCCATGAGATCCTCAAAGGAAGAAGAAATCAAGCGAAGAATCACACTAGGATGGCAAGCCTTTGGCAGAGCAAGATCAACCCTCAAAAATAAGAAGATCTCATTAATACCAAAAAGAAGGGTGTATAATTAATGCATCTTATTAATAGTCACTTATGGAACAGAAAAATGGAACCTAACCAAGAGACAGATCAGTAAATTGAGAACCATGCAACGTGCACATGAAAGAATAATGCTTGGCCTCACTTGGAGAGACCACAAAACAGCACATTACATGCAGGAAAAGACAAGAATCAAGGACATCATAGGATCGATTAAAAATCTCAAATGGCAGTTGACTGGCCATGTTGCAAGAATGGCAGATAACCGATGGACATCACAAATCACGTCATGGATCCCCCGAGATCACATGCGCAACCGAGGCAGGCAGAATATTCGATGGAGAGACGTGGATTGAGGGGTTCAATATTCATGTCGTTAAGACTCGACTTGAATTGACGCGGGAATGTTTGGCGTCACGTGACTAAAATATATGAAGAAAATAAATAAAACGATTTTGATTTTATTCATTCAAAACAAGGACAATCACATCAAAACTCACAGAAAAACAGTCAAGAAAATTGAATATTCGAAAATGGATTGAAAAAACTAAAAAAAAAGTAATTGTAGGTACTTTCAATCCATGATACCTTATTTACTTTAGTTATTAAATTAACCAAAACCTTTTCTGTCCGCGTACACATTCGTCAAACGATATTTCTGATTTGCTAAACGCACAATTAATATATGGCAAAACCCTAAATCAAACAATGTTTTATTCTGATAAAAAAAAAAACATCTATTCATTGGCAATTTTTGATTACAATGTTTACATTTATCGTAACTTACAGATTAAAATAAAACGATTTTGATTTGATTTATTCAAAACAAGGACAACCACATCAAAACTTACAGAAAAACAGTCAAGAAATCTGAATATTCGGAAATAAATTGAAAAAAAAACTGAAAAAAGTAATTGTTGGAACTTTCAATCCATAATACCTTATTTACATTATATATTAAACTAACCAAAACCTTTTCTCTCCGCCTACACATTCGTCAAACGATATTTCAGATTTGCTAAGCACACAATTGATTTATGGCAAAACTCTGAATCTAACGCTGATTTGTTTTGATAAAAAAAAACTATTCATAAGTAATTTTCTATTTCAGTGTTTATATTTATCGTAACTCTCATTTCTTTTTTATAACTGAAATGCATTGAACATCAGAGAGAAAGTCTGTGGCCACAAATCGATGCAAAAGTTACTGACAGAATTGGGGTCTTGAATTTATGATATGAATGTTATGTTGATTATTTTATTATAGGAAGGCATTAAAATCAGGGAAAGGGGATTACCAGTGGTCAGGAATATATTGAAGTGTTACTGGCAATTGTACGTATAAATCATCAAAATTTGAATTGTTTAATACGAGTTTTAACATGGATATCCTTAAAATGCTCGGTCAAAAATCACTATCTCTTCTATATTCATAAAATAGAATGTTAAACATTCATTATCAGCAGCAATGTTTTTAAAATCTTCTGTCAAAATGTCTGCATAGTCATTATGAACATGGAACTTTTCATAAATCTTAATTTTTTATAATTTTCCTTTTACCATCAGAGTATTTACACAAATCCAAAGAATAAACTCGACATCACAGTCAATAATTGAAGATCCATCGCGGTAAAAATTTGAAGTAATGTAAATTGGTCAGAATAAATTCTGTTCACGACACCACCGACGTTTTTCACTGGAGAACATCTAAAATAGAGGGTTTGTTTTGTTTTATCTTGGGTTTTTCTTCTTTTTTTTTTACATCAAGACTCTGAAGAATCTAGATTTTATACATAAACCAGCCAAGAAACGGCCTCAAAAGGCCATAAAAACATTTGGTCAAAAAAAAAAAAACTTTTTAGAAGTGGTCTAGTGGAGTACTAGAGCCAATTTTCAAGTCCATAGACAAAACGGTACGTCCAGAAGTGCTGGGACCTACAAACACTAAACGAGAATACTAACACATGCCCACACATGTGCACATGATGGCTATGGTTACTCAATTACTGTGTTAGGCGTTTTGTCAATTTCCAAGTTCTTTTCCAGGGGAAGTTATTCATGGATAAATGAAATATTCAAGGGACGTAACTCGGCATATTTTTATGCTCTGATTCTTTTTATAGAGCCGATCTCATTTATTTTATTTCATTTTGCTATTTTGGGAGAGGATCAATTTTCAAATCATTCTGTTTCGATAGGTTCTATCATTATCTTCCTTCAAATGTTAGTTCGATTGACTTTTCTCTCTTTGCAGCCAGAATTTGAATTATATTTCCGAAAACGTTAAATATTTTTAAATCTAGTTTTGCGCAACACAAGTTCAAATCAAGGGTGATACGAATGAGAACATCTCGTTTCGTCGATCTTTGAATTGAAATGGAATACCAAACTTATTCAGGATTCGAAATCCTGAATTTTACCTGAGCTCGAGAGATAGCATTTGGCACAAGTTAGAAACACGTAATTTCATCCAGATCGGGTATTTATTTTGAATAGCTAAAAGAAGTGGCTGAATTCAAGGAAGGTAATTTGTGCACTAAACAGGATGAACAACAGAGAAGGGGTTTCTTGAACTAAGGATAGGTGCCATTTGTTAAGCTAAATGTGTTTTTCGGTGTACCTCGTCTGAAAATAATTTCTGACGATTGTTTTCAAACACCAAGCTGACTATACACCATTTTATATGGTGATGTTGATGCTAGCCTAAAAAGGTTAATTTCTGTTTTACTTCTACACCCCGCATCGGCTGGAGCTTTTTGGTGAAAATTCAGAGATTTTGGGGGTGATAACAAGTCAATTTTTGAAATAATTCGATTTTCTTCTACATGATGGGTTGTTCTAGACTTCTGACACCAAGTATTGCTGAGTTGTTATTGGATTAAAATGAAATATATAAACAGCACAATAGATTAACGTGTATTCAGTTGAAAATATGTTTAACACTGCATTGTGAGAACAGATCCGCAAATTGAGAACCATACAACGTACACATGAAAGAATGATGCTGGGCCTCATATGGAGAGACCATAAGGCAGCACAGTACATCCGGGAAAAGACAGGAGTCAGAGACATCATAGAATCCATTAAAAAGTTCAAATGGCAGTGGGCTGGCCATGTTACACGAATGGCGGACTACCGATGGATATGTCGACTCACGACATGGATCCCCTGAGATCACATGCACAACTGAATTCGGCAGAAAATTAAATGGAGAGACGAGCTAGACAAAATTATAAGGTACTCGTTCCGCGACGCCCATGATAGAGACGTGTGGGAAAGTCTATGTCCAACGACGGCCGTACAAAGAATGGTGGTGATGATGATGATGATGAAGCCACTGTAAAGGGAAGTAATCGTGTCTCACCATTGGTATTATTTAGATGTAGTTAGTATTAACAGTAGTTCTACTGTTTGTTTTGACTATCACTATGTATATACAACACACTGTTGTATGTAAAAGAAAAAAAATTGTTTGGGCGTTGCAACTGTCTTTGAATGCCAGCAGTTTTCAAGGGTCAATCTTCAAGACCAGTTTTTTTAAATTCTCTCTCAAGAGAATGGTTCTTTAAGATTGCTTCTTTTGAGAATAGGGGATAACGATGAAGAAAGAAAACGATAACGGAATTCTAATGATGCATCAACGTTCAACTGAGAAGGAATCTGCCGATGGGGGGGAGACACTGAGAGGTGAACTGCGTATAGCAGAGGACCACTGAAATTGAAATCGCTCATGGGGGGGGGGCACCTAATTATAAACTGCAAATAAGGGGTTGGCTAGAAGGCAAAATATAAATTGTTGAAAATTCATTTTTTTTTTAAAACAATTTTGATATTCAATCCAAAGCTTGTGATTTTCCCACTTCTTTTATTACGTCACCATTATATCATATTATATTTTTTTTTACATTATACTATTTCATATTATATTACCCAACTGTGAACCGACCAAGTGAATTAGGAAATGCGTATCTATAAACTGAAAAAGCCTTCAATTTTTTAAGATTAAAAGTGAACGTTGAATGAATGTACATTATTATCTGGTCTTAACAATCATCGCTGGGAACCACAATATAGATTGGTTTCAATTTCTGATATTTTTTTAGTTTTATCCCCATAGATGTTTGTGATTATACGGTTTTTAAGATTGAAAAAATATATAAACATCTTTTCAAAATGTAGATGACAAAATAATTCAAGTTGATTTCATATAACTGGTCTTATCACATTTCAAGGGACATAAATACTGAAAACCCTTATATTTCAAAAGTTGCCTCCCTTTATCCAAACTTCGTGTCAAATAAACATCGAAGTAGATGATGATGATGATGACGACCACGACGACCACGACGATGACGACCAAGACGACGACCACCACCACTACCACGATGATGATGATGATGTTGATGATGATTTCGCAAAAATAACTAGATTCAACTGTTTTTTATGATCGATATTGCATTGAATAATTCATCATCGTTGTCAATTTGGAAGAATCTGTGATACATGTGAAACCAACAAAAAATTCACCTCTATACTTATATCTAAGTGATGCATGGAGATTTTTGAAATTGTTTTCTGACTCGTCCGTTTCTTCATCTATTTGCTCATTTAATGCAATATCTTTAAAAACTGAAAATATAGTGAGTTGTTATTTCTTTTCCATAAAATAAAACATACGAAGTCATTACGATATTTGGAAAATGATGGTCCAATTAGAACACTCTCATGAATGGTCAGCAAATTCAAGATTATAAATGTGCCTGGTTCTGTCATTATAATCAACAGCTACCATTTATCGTCTTTCCCCAAGATTCACCAGACCTCCTTATCATTGGCGTCGCGGAGCCAATATTTTCTGAACTTATCGTCTCTCCATCTTGTATTCTGCTGGTCTCGGTTTTGCATATGATCTCTGGTGATCCATGTTGTGGGTCGTAATGTCAATTCTTGCAACAGGACTAGCCCATTGCCATTGGGGTTTTCTGGTGGATTCTGTGATGTCTTGGACTCCTATTTTTACCCTGATATATTGTACCGTCCAGTGATCTCTCCATGTGAGGTTGAGAATGGTTCTTTCATGTTTTTCAGCTAGACGTTCAGTGTCTTGGTAAGGTTCGATGTTTCAGCTCCATAGGTGACTATCGGGAATTCGCATTGGTTGTATACTCGTCTTTTTAGGACTAATGGGGATTTTCTTGTTCTTGAAGGTTAAGCTTACTCTGCCGAAGGCTTGCCATCCTCGAGTGATTCTTCGCTTGATTTCCTCCTTTTTTGATTCAGGGAAGCAGATCACTCGATAAAAACTGACCATGTCTTTTGGCAGCATGCCATCTTAGGGGTGATCATTTTTTCATGAGAAAGAGGTGGATCAATAAATGTTATGCACATTCTTGGGGAAGTGTTTGCTAAAAATGTTTTAATTTTTAAAAAAACAAAAAAACAGGCTGACACAAACTTGACTCAAGGAAAGACTACTCACTCCTCCTCCTCCTCCTCCTCTTACTACTACTACTACTACTACTACTACTACTACTGCAGACAGTGGACACATCTTTGAACTTATGGTTCTCGTTGCCTTAGAAAGTGGTGCAGATATTTGAGAAATGGTAATCAGTTGTTGAAAGATCTTGAAAATATGATGGATTCCGTGAGGCTTCGAAACTCTGCGCGTTGAGCTGCGTGGCCGAGCAATATAATGAAGCAAAAGTCGTCTCCTTCGATTGATTAATTTTATTTTATTTTACACTATTTTCTCTGCATTTTTTGCCAGTAAATAAACAACATCGGATTAGTTTTGAAACTGTGATCTCTTTGCTTTGGGACCAAGTTCTTGTGACACCCACCTATCAAGTTAGAAACCGTAAACCAAACTGTCTCCAAAACTGTCACTCAAACTATCAAAATAGATTTCTTCAGTTTTCAAGTTGATCTGGCTGACTAGCTAACTGACTATGTATATATTTCACGTATATGCCTTACCAATAGGGCTGGAATTTTCAAGATTTACTCCTTATTGTGTCTGAAAAAAACAAACACTTTTTTTTTTTAATTCCCCCAAAATACGTTTTCAGTGGGATATTTAATTTACAGTATAAGTTTCAGCTTAATTGATCCCTTGGGGTGTGTCCAGTAGCATTCACGTTTTTTGTTAGTTCAGACTTTTTTTAGAGGTCACAACCCAACTAACAAAAGACAAGACTTTTCCATTGATCACCTCTTTTTTTTTACATTTTTGATTGATCACCCCGAACACGACATGCTGCCAAAAGACGTTAGTCATGTGTTGATTTCTTTTTAAGTGATGCACCAGACCAGTTTCTTCATTTTTCTAATTTTCTTCCAATAGTCTAAACTTGAATCAAAAAATTTGAAATTGAAACTTTTAATTCTGTGTCCATTTATTAAACGATTCGGCAAGGGTTCTCTTCCACTCACTCTTTTGCTTGATCTTTTCAAGGGTGACAAGATGACCTCTACCCTCAGCTCTTTTTGAAAATCTCTTTTCCATTTAGAAGCTTCCGACATCAACAACATACAGTTCTATTCTGCATTGACAATTGAATACGTAGATTATTATCTACAAAAGAAATATAGAGAAATACTAAGATAAAATTGTGTACATATTTGTGCTTGAATCTTGCTTCTTCAATTTGAGATTGTTTTTCTCTTTTCAAAGATTTTAAATTTGTTGTTGTGTTCTTTTTTATATTCATTTATTTTGATCCATTAATTTGTTTCAATTGATGACAACTCCGAGGAGAAATTTTGTCTTAAATCTTTTATTCAATGTTCTTCATATATATATTTATTTTATTCATTGTAAAGGATTTGTGGGATTTTCTATAACTTTTAGAAGTTGGTGACTTCATTACGATAGAACCTATATGATTGTATCCGAAGGTTCCCTCCGATAAAATCCGGTGTATGCTTACTACGAATTGAAAGGGAGCGTAGATGTATCATTCAGCAAAGTAGGGGAAAAGGCTTGTTAGTTTTAACTCCAACACAAAATAAACCACAGAGGAATAAACGACAAAGTTTTCTCGTGTAAAAATGCTACACTATTGACAGAAAATGAATTCTTGGGATGTTTAGTGAATGTATAATCTTTTTAATATGTAAAGTAAAAGTTTATGATCGAGGTACTTAAGTCTGTACGTTGTGATATACACCTGGTGTTTGTCAAAGGGATTTAGCCGGACTGTCCTGAAATCCCAAAACTTCCCTTGAATAAACAGGGGGTCTGGACTCTTGGAACTCTAGACCTTTTTCAGGGAATTCTCGTCTTTAAATCATTCGTAAAAGGGGATAATTTCTAGGGAAAATGTTTGGCCGTTGGAGAATTCCAAGGTGTGTTCTGTTTCCAAATTTAGTTATCGTCTTTTCGGGTGAATAAACAAATGATGGAGGGGGTGCAAGAGAGAAAAGGTCAAAGTGGGTATGTGTGTTTGAACTATGTTTAACTAAGATTTTTAATTTAGTTATATTTTTATTTTAATATAATCTTTTTTTCATGTATATTTTTTCCATTAAATTGGGATCACTACAGATTGGGGGGGCGGAATGTTGTCGATGCCTTATATTATTTTAAATGTTTGCATAATGCCTCCTCTTGCTCTAATTTCTTCTAACGTTTTTATTTTTCAAGTCTTTCTTCATCGAAGAAGTCTTTTAGTCCTGGAAGAGGTTTTGTTGCTCGTCTCTTGATCAATACTTCCACATCGTTTTTAGAATGTGAATACTGTTCTTGCACTACATATTCTAATCGATAATATAATCTTACAAAACATGCATGTAGACAAGAGAAGCACTGATTATACAACAAATATACATGATTAGATTTAGGTAAAAAGCGTTTTATCAAGATACGCCTCTCTATCACGTTCCAATTGAACTTGACTTGAAACAGCGGAGAAAATCGATTTTAACACGAAGTTCAAACGCCACTATTGACATTTTCATAAGTAAAAAGCATTCTCTCAAGGGACATCTTCCAATCAAATTTCAAGTAAATCTGACTTGGAACAGTAGAAGAACAATATGGGGTCAAACCGATGGACGGACCGACGGATAGACCGATGGGCGGATAGAGCCTCTCATGGAGAGCGAGGACGTCTCTAAAAATGACATGATGAATGGATTGAAAAGTTGCTCGATGGTTGGTATTTATTTATGAATCAGACATAATGCATTTCTGATAATGACCTCCAATGTCTTTGTGTAACAGATGGTGGACAGTGATCGATATTTTTTTTTCTCAAATTGGATCGAAGGATTAGAACAAAAAAAAGGTCATATCAGTTCACAGCATTTTTAACAAAATCTTTTATTCGTATAAATTCATATCATCATTATTCGGTCATCAAAGTATTTTCCTGGTTTCCTATGGCCTTGTGCCACTGTACAGCTTGATCGTGTATTCCTTCATAAAAGACCGCTTCCGATTTTGATTCGAGGAATTTTTCGATATCGCCAATTGTCGCCAGATCAGAGAAGGAGAATTGTATGAACGATACAAGTAAAGATCTAAAGATGACACGTCCGACAAATAAGATGTTTGCAGGGGTATGGCGCATATCTACTTCTCATTTTTTCATTCTTTGTTATGTTCAGTATTATGAATGAATGGGGACGTTCAGATGGTTTGATGGTTAGCAGATCGGCCTCGCACACGGAAGGTTCCGGATTCAATTTCCGGTATGAGCTAAGAGCATGGAAAACTCATCATTAGGACAAATTTCCCTGTACACTCAGCAGCTAACTGAGTACACCCTAAGCTGTCAGAATACAGTGGAATGAACTGAGATTGAAGTCCCTCCCCCCAACCCTATTCGGAAGGATTGTAGCGTACAAAAAAGGAGCCTCCGACTGCAGTCAGTCTCTGTTCACAATTACCAGTCTCATCGCATTTGTGACTTAATGACGGGTGTTGTTATTCAAGTAAGTCACTGGTCGACTTTTTTGTTCAGAAAAGAGTCTATTCTCTCCCATTGTATCATTTAAAAGGGCCTGATGCTAACTGTAGTATATTCAGTAACTGTTTGCCTGGGTTCTTTTTTCATTGTCATCCTCATAATAATTTTTTTTTTTTTTCAGATTGAAAAAATGAAACACATTTTTCAAACCCCTTTAAATCCTACAAAACACAGAGACTTCCCTCCACAGTAGATTTCTTTAGATTTCTTCAAGATAAGCTTTATGTTCAGTCCTAATCTTTGGACCTTTATTGCCGGATTCGGGATTAGGTGGAGGGCAAAAAGCTGTCACAATAAGCGAGGTGGAGGTGGAAAGTATGGCCACCGACACAATTTAGTAGGATATGAACGAAATAAAGTCGTTTAAGAAATAATTATTGTTTCGATGGCGTAGGCAGTTGGGAAGTAAAAACATACAGTATTGACAGGAACAAGAAAATTATTTCGTTTCGATGGGAAATAAAGCTAAAAAGTCTTTTGACGATACAAAATTTTTGAATCACTGAAATCAGCGGATACAACTAAATTAAATCTAATTGTGTTGACAAGTTAAACCAAGTTTCCCCCCCCCCCACCTTGCATTGTTTAATAGTTCTCTGATGATGAGAAAAATTTGACAAACCTGTAATCCTCGCCTTCCCTTAATTATGAGGGTGGAGATGGATTTTTTTTTTCAAAATCAATAAGGCACCTAATTGTACATCTAGCCAAGATTTTTCTTCGTTTTGGATTCTCGTATTAAATCTATTTTTGATCGGTCATTTCTGTAAGTTCATGAGCGATCCTATTTCATAGCTTCTGACGTTTCTAAGATTTCGCAAGAATGGTGCAAGTTGTGACACTGTAAACTTTTGCAACAAATAAATAGTTCCCTACTTTCGATTTCTCGCCTCTGCCATTGTCATCAAGTAACGGCTTGGTGATGTTCATTGACACGAACTCAGGATCCCAGCGCATACTGGTAAATATGTATGCTGTGAAAAAATCCATACGTGTAAGTCATCATCACCATCAGCAGCAGCAGCAGCATTATCCCTTTAGCATCTACTGTTGGACGTCGACCTTCCCCAAGATTATCATGGGCGTCGCGGAGTCGACACTTGTGTAGTTCGTCACGCCATCTCATATTTTACCGAACACATTTTTGCATATGATCTCTGGGGATCTATGTCTGTCGTGATTAGGTCGTCTGACATTCTCCTAACATCACCAGCCCATTGCCATTTGCGTTTTTAAATTGTTTCTACGATATATCTGACTCTTGAGTGAACCCCATATTTTAACGACTTAACAGTTTGGTTTAACCCATGATTTGTTCGAGGAAAATTTATTGAACAAATAGGTCAAAAGTTCCATTCGTTTGAATAAACAATCTCGTGATCTCCGGGGCAGTGTTGCCAATTTAGCTCTTTTTGTCCTAAATACGGGGTATTTCCTGTTCTGGCAGAACTATTTTTTAGCAATTATAAGTGGTCATAAGAAGGCTGACTTTTCTATAGCTTTTTTTGGTCGATTTAGCGCGAAAAAAAAATTTAGTTGCCAACACTAGCGGGAATTTCCAGTTCGATCACATGTTAGAAGATAAGAGAGTTCATATTTTCATTCAGTCTAGTAGGCACACGGGGAGTAGATGTTGATTGTTGAAGTTACACACTAGGGTGGAATTTAAAAAGAAAAAGAACGCGGAAGCTTTATCTGCTGTGATAACAAATGTTGAAAAATAGTTTGATTAGAACTTGGACGAAGTTGTGAGTTGAGTAAAGTTAAAGTAAGTATTTCAAACCACGTTGTTTCGTCGTTCCGGGATGGGCGAACGTTTTTTTTGTTTGTTGTTTTCGCTGCAATTAAAACGGGCATCTGTACTAAACAATTTTGATTTTTTTTTTTTTTTTTTCAAAATAACTGTATCATTTACAGACGTCTACTATTTATTTATTGGGACATTTAGTACGAAAATCTAATTAGAAGTGTTTCTTTTTCCTTTCTACAGGACACCAACCTCCGGAAACTACTGAAGATTTGGATTTAGGAATCTTACCGTCGCTGTCACCAAAATAACCATGGATTGGCAACATTCAATGTTTGGCTGTTTCGACAATATGAGTCTGTGCATTATCACTTATTTTGCACCGTGTTACACGTTTGGTAAAAATGCCGAGGCTGTTGGGGAAGACTGCTGTTTATGTGGTGCATTTTATTTCATCCCGTTCATTAACATCTACGCTGCCGTGTCCCTTCGACGATCTATACGACACAGCCGTGGAATCGCAGGCACCCTATGTGATGATATATTACACACGATTTTCTGTCCTTTCTGTTCTCTCGTACAAGAAGCTAGGGAAGTCAGGGGCTACGACTGCATCGAAATGGTGAGAGAATAAAAAGAAAACAGCAACTATGTGTAAACTAGAAGTACTTGATGAAATGTATGGACCGATCACTTTCAGTAATACTTTTTTCTTTTGCTAAAAAAAACGTCAGCGTGACGAATTCAACTCCTGTATACAGAACATGGCAACATATCTTTTTTCCCCCAGGAAGAAAAGTACGTTTGCGTAAGATTTGAGTCGGGTTCAAGTACGCTTTGAACTTTTTTTTTTTAAATGCTGTAAATGTCTTTAGTTTTGGAAAGTTTGCTAATTATTTCAATAATTATTTTTAAAGCACTTCCTGTGTGAATTTGAAGGAAAGAAAACATCGTTATGATTTCAGAATTAGTTGAATAATTGTTTTGGTGGAATTAAATGTATTCAGTCTTTAAATGGTTTCCGATTTTTGCATGTTGTTGTTTTTCTAACATGAGATCCTGTAAAATGACGTCTTCCGATGTTAGTTATGTGAATGTAGTTTAGTTCAGTGAAAAAAAAAACAACCTCCGTTCTCTCGCAATGTGGAAAAGGAACAATAAACCACAAGATAAAATCTGGATAAACAATTGTAGTACTTTTTTTTCTTTTAGATAACTTTAAAATACCCTGAGAAAATTACCTTCTGATTCTACCTGCCAGATTTCTGTTAACTCTTTAAAGGGTTTTATTAATGTTATCAATCGAATCTCACCTGCGTGAGTGAATAAAAGTTTAAAAATCCCAAGCCTTTTACTGTTGTGTATGCGAGGTATAATTATCTGCATCAATAACCCGATCATCGGGCAATAACTTACCGACCGGCCAATTTAGATGAAACATTTTGAATGGCTAAAAGTAACTACATTTTCTTAATGGCTAAAATTGGGTAGATTTGAGATTTACGATGACTGAAAATTTGGGGCGAATAGATTTCTCAATTCTCATTTCCATGAATTGGTGTGTAGAAACAGGACGAAGAAAAATGATTTATTTTATTTTTGAATACTTTCAATTGTATGTTCTTTTTCTTATTACTAATATGAGAATATTTTGATAATGTATTGCTAATTGCGCCCCCTTACCCTAAACCTTAACCCATATACTTTGTATTAGATTTGATAAAATGCAGTTACAAAACTGTTTTGAATGTTCCTGTTTTCTGCTTTCATTTGTTCCGTAACAAAAATCTTGTCACATTTAGCCATTCAAACTGGCTGATTCAAAAATAGCCGACCTGATGCGTTATTGCGGGGATTACCTTCGTCTTCAAGTTTTCCATAACTATCAATGTGCTAATGTTGTAAAAAAAATTGAAATCATCCTGAAGGATCGGACCCGTTTTAGGGTGCGATCTTTCAGAATGATTTAACCCCCCCCCCCCAAGAAAACCGAAGCGTTGAACTCTATTTATACGGACAATAACAGCATTTAAAAAGTTGGAAAAAAAATATAAAAACTAACTATTCCATGGATTGCTCACTCTTATTCACCAACAATATTCCTCTGAACAACATTAGATGTTAAAAGTACGTTATTATTTCTTCAATAAAAGGATCGAAATATCTGTTAATCGATTTTCTTTTCTTTCTTTCATAATTTTCTGTTACTGGAAAAACCAACCTGCTTTATTTTCATTATCATCAGCCATTATGAGTCCCCAAATGACGAACTAATATTGTGCTAATATTTACTATGTCTTACTAGCAAACTTCTACCTCGTCTCCATCTTGTCTGGTCTTTTCCTACTGTGTTTACTGCCCCACAGGCACCAATCGGTTAGCCTTTTGCTCTTATCCTACCCATCTCCATTTTTTGTTACATAATTTTTTCTTGTTAGAAAAATCAACCGGTTCTACTTTCATCATATGTTATGAATCCACTGTTGGCCAAAGGTCGGTTACCAATCAATTATGTACATGAAGTGGTTTTAAAGGAAGGAAATGTGGAGAGTAGTAATGTTTTTGTTTTTTTCCTTGAGTTTCCTCTATGTGTGTTTGGACCATATTTGCTTCTTTTTTTTCCATTTCATTTGGTGCCTGTGGGGGGAGGATGTTCATCCAAATATTACACGAGCCCAATTCTCTGATTTATTTGATTGAATACAGTCTTAGCTCTAAAATCTCATGTGGGCCAATCCCCCAAATATGTCTCAGCCGGCAAAAGTGATATCTAAAACAGGTATAGTTAATCACTCAATATAAACCGTCACATGACCAATGTTATTTGGCCGCATGCTGTTTGGGGGATTTTCAGTTTATTTGGAAAATTGAATAAGTTTCTCTTCTCGCCTTTTGTTGAACACTATAAAGTCCAAAGTTTGAAAAAAGGCCTGATTGCAGCTGTTTGAATTTTCAGTTGTATAGCTCCATAGGTTTGGCTTGTGCGGGTGATATATATATATATATATATATATATATATATGACAGATAATGTCCTGTTTGTGTATAAATGTCAATTTTGAAAGAGAAACTTATTTATCGTTGAAAATTCCTGTTTTTAATAATAGCCACAAGATTCTTCAAAGGAAGGAGGAAAAGGAAACCCACTTGTAAATTTAGTATAAAAGTATCTCGTCAATTCCGAACTTTCTTGAAATAATCTATTATACTGATCAGTTGCGGACACCCTGAAACCATTCTCACCCCAGTTCTTATTCTCTGTAATCATAAATAATGAATTACAGATATGGATCTAGTTTTTCCGGCAATCCACCACTGAAACAGGCCACCAAGTTAGGATCAAGCTAACTACATGCCTATTAACCACTTGTTACTGAAATGGCTTTTGTGTGATGTCATATCAACATAATCTGGTCGAGCTTGATCAAATCCCTTTGACACTAACACACCACCCATCTCGGCCCTGCATTTCATTTGATAGATCGGCTGAGTCACATCCTGAGCCTGTGCATAGTGGGTCAGCATATCTTCTAGATGAGTGACCAACACTTCTGTGTGAAAAGAAGCATTGAGTTGATGAACTCATGTTTCACTCTCCAGCAATGTCCAGCAAAACGCAATTACCTGTTGCTGATGACTTCTGATATTGCAGAAAGCTTTCTATGCAGTCTTTGTTTAGTTGAGTGTTGCTTCCAGGAGATATTAAGTGCTGCTCACAGCAAGCGGTGTAGGCAGCTTTGAATCTTGTTTTAAGATGCTTGATAAGTGTCCATGCTATGGATCAGTGTAACAATACAGTTTCATCTGAAGAAGTGGCGATCATAGCCATCGTTAATAACCGAAGGATTTTAATGTCATATCGTCGAGTTTAAATATCTCTTCAACCGCTACAGGAAAATCATTGCTTTCACTACCAATAATTACAGTTGTCTTGAACCGGTGTCCGATTAACTGCCAGAATAAAATGACCCAAGACAAAGATTACCTAAGCCCAAACAAAAGTCTCAGTTACTGAGCTTGGCCGAGTCTGGCGAAAGGCATCCAGTGAATGGTCGAACTCGCTAATGGTCTGCTGAACAAGCTTGTTGAGCATTCGCTTGCAGCAAAGCAAGATAATCATAAGAATCCAGCTCTGATGTGTCGGTCAAATAAAATGGCTTCAGTAAAAAGGACAACACTGTGAAACAAATAATTTAGCTGAATTAGTGCTAAAAAAATTGAATAAAATTACATAATTTTTCTTCATTTGAATTTACAAAAAATACCAAATCAAATCAATAAATACAAATTCAGTGAAAATATTCGTTAGTGTTCTTTTGACTGATGTCGTCTGGCTGAAGGCATTTATAACTCACAATATTACACAGTTGCTCTTTTGACAAGTGCCTTTTGACCGGTACCCAATTAATCATTTACATAAACTGGAGTAACAGGAAGGAAATATAGAGACTAACCGAGTAGAAAGATCGATTACTAGTAATAATGGCTTTGTTTATTTTTGTTGTTTTTTTTCCTCTAGTTCCGTTATTGTGTTTCGACCATATTTGCTGCTTTTTAAATTTAATTTGGTACCAGTGGTAGGGGAGGTTCATTGAAATATTACACAGAGCTTAATTCTCTGGTATTATTAATGATATACCGTCTGAGTTGTAAAATATTGTGTGGGCCAGAAGTTGCTGCTTAATGAGCAATAAGTATCCCAATCTCGAAAATGTGTCTTTGCCAGCATAAATGATATCTAAAACAGGTTTAGTTAGTCATTCAATAGAAACCATTATTTGGTTAATGTTATTTGGCACCATGCCATGTTGGGAGTGATCAAATAAAATTTTGAAAATCAAATGAAGTTACTCCTTTCGCCTTTTGATGAATGCTAAAAAGTCTGAATTTTCATTTTTTTAAGTCTAAATGTAGCTGGGGACAAAGAAGGGACCTATTTAGCATAAACCAACATTCTAAATTGATACCCCCCACACACGCACTGAAAACTTATTTTGAAGGAGAAATTGAAAAAAAAAAAGAAACGTTTCTTTTTAGACGTAATAATGAGTGAATCTTTTAATTTTCTGCCATGTAGCTCAATTCGTTGTGGTTTGCGGGCGTGGTACATATATACATAGCCAGTCAACCACACCAGCTTAAAAACTAAGGAAACCTATGTCGGCAGTTCTGATTGATGGTTTCCCAAAAGTCTGATTAATTATATAGTGGGGAAATTAGTTTTTAAGCTTCAGATTATATCCTGTTTATATATAGCTGTGAATTTTGAAACAAAAACTTATCCAAAGCTGGAAATTTGTTTCAACAATAGTCACAAGATTCTCACAGGGGAGGAGGAAGAGGAGCCCCAGCTGTACATTTAGTATAAGGATAGGTCAACAACTGATTCTATACAATCACTTAAAATGATTGTACTCTTTAAGGTTACTTCACTTTCATTTTCTTTTTAAATTTGTAGATAGATATAAAATGAAAGATAAAACGGACAGGGTTTAAGTGGTAGATGGGAGGACGTGTGGTTAAAAAGATAAGTGGGTCGATCCAAAGTTCAAGGTTTTTAAAAAGTTGTGCAAGGGTTCCATTTTCTTTGATTATTCATATTCTATTTATTTTTCTATTATTTGCTCTCTTCACCACAAACTATAAACATGTTTATAAAAAAATCAGGAAGACAGGATATTGCAGCTTGCTATTCTGTCTTATTCAAAACTTTGACCACTTTTGATGGTTTCCAAGGTCAAGGATGAATTGAAGTCCCTTCTCATTTCTATACAGGTTTCGGTGACCGTTTACTTTGTCACTGGGGTGGTGCCAGGATTCGCCCGACAGTGGGCCAAATCATCCAGCACCCAGACGGGGGAGGGTCTGCTGGTATGCTCCACAAGGTAAGTTTGAATTCAACGGGAACTAACATTGCTATTGAAAACTCTTTTTACCACAATGTTATAGTGTGGGTAAGATTTTTTTTATGAATCCTTAATACAAGCACTTTGAAAAAATATGTCACCGATGAGTTCAATTTTCAGGAATATTTCCAAGATCGCCCACAAATACTTATAATGCTCATTACTCATTCATTATTCACTCTAAACAAGTTTTTTTCAACTTTTTTTATCGTAGTATCAAGCGTGTGTGATGCCATAAGATTCTACCCCAGTCTGATCACTGGGAAGGTATCATTTTTAAGATGGTGTCCAAACTGACTGCCAGGTTAGTAAGATTACGGGAGGAAAAAAACACTCAAAATATCACGAGATTCTTCGATAGGTTTTCGTTGTATCAGGTTTGCTCAGTGACATACTAAGATCTACCACTATCAGGCCATTGGAAGGGAATAATGATAAGATGGAGTACAAAGGCCTCATTACAGATATACATCAGTTATAGATGTAATCATTTAGCAGTATACACTATCTTGAAAATTTCAACTTCTTCCATACCACGCTGTCCATCTTTCCACAAAGTTCCACTGAAATTCATTGAGAACTTTCAGAGATATTGTAATGACAAATTTGATAAAATATAGAAAAAAATATAGATACGTGAAAAGTGAACACAAAAATATCTCTCAATTAAAAACAAATACCTGAATCCGCCCCCAAAATTTAATTACTTCTTTCCAATCCTGTACTTGACACTTTCGTAGGATTTCATAGAAATTCATTCTGGACTTTAGGAGATGTAGTGTATACAGTCATGAGCAAACACAGAAATGTGTAAAATATTAAAACAAAAAATATCTCTCCACTGAAAACGAATTCCTGGATCTGCCCCCAAATTTAGTGACTTCTTCATTACTTAGTGCATTACACTTCAAGGAAATTTCATTGAAAATCATTGAGAACTTTTGCAAATTTTCTCTAGATAGACAGAAGTGAATAAAGAAATATTTTATTGAAAAATCATCTGTCCACACAATATACCATGAAAGTTCTCAATGAATTTCTATGAAATTTTGAGGAAATGTGGTACACAGGATATGAAAGAAATTCGTCAATATAGTGTGTACTGCACTATGATGACATCTACAAAGTGCGTCTTTAATGAAATTTATTGCAAACTTTTTGTTACTTCTTTCTTAACTAGTGACTTACGCTCCAACAAAATTTAATTGAAATTCATTGAGAATATACCATCTTGAAAATTACACCTTTCAAGGGAGCAGACTGTGGTAGACTCTTAGTATGTCTCTGAGCCCCTAATACTACAAAAAAAATATTGAGAAACCATTCGTTGGGGGATAGGTTGTTTTGTTTTTTTCTTATAAAGCCAAATGATTTGGTAGTCAATTTGGACACCATCTTGAAAATCATACCTTTCCAGTGGTCAGACTGTGGTAGAATTTTATGTTATCAAATACACTTAATACTACAAAAACTATCAAAAAAACTTGTCTAGGGTGAATAGTGAATAATGGACATTATAAGTATTTGGTGGCCATCTTGCAAATTATACACATTGGGCCATTGAAAAAATTAGTGTTATACTTCTTTTTTTAAAGTACTTATATTGAGGGCTCAGAGCTACATCCCATGTAATGATTTCATGAAACATGACGAAGAGAATCAGATGTGAAAATGCATTAGGAACTCCAATCATCCCAGTATCTGTGGTAAAAAAATAACCGGCTATGCTCAAAGTGTTCAATCTCCTTCTTGTTAACTAATACAAGAATGCTATACATAGTAAAGAAGATCTAATTCTGAATATGTTACTGTCTTATTTTTCATCAGTTGAGCTAAAATGAATTTTACAGCAAATTTTAAAATCAATGATTATAAAGTGGCCAAAACAAGGTCAGGCTGATTTTTCACTGTGCGTCAAAGTCCTTTTTTTTAAAAATGTCTGGGGACGGGGGGAACTGCCACAACCTATATTGCCATTAAACCAATTGGAGTTAGTAAAGAAATAGATGCTCTTCAATTTCGTATAAGATTCAAGCAAATTCACACGGTCAAAATGTTTTTACATTTTTTTTTTTAGAAAGTGTTCTATCCAATGACATTTGTTTTGTTTTTGTTTTACAAATCAGGAGATTCTCCCCGTCTTTTGAAATCGGAGAGTACTCCAAGCTTTGCATTTTTGTTTATCATAGCGAATAAGATGTGCATTGACCAAACATGCAGTGCTGAATGAGTTCAGATATTGTGTCTACCAACAACTCATAGTGGCACACCACTGACCAACATCATGTAAACTCCAATTTTGTATAATGCATATTGAACCTTGTAGTGAAAGGTCTTCGCCATAATGATTCTGTTCTTATCTTAACATTAACTCTTACTAAAAAGAAAGATGCGTTCATTTCTAAGAATATTTGTAAAAATCCTTGGAAATTCTACAAGCCAAAGGCGTGGCCATATTCAGGACAGAATGACCAAATGTAAATTATATCTACAGTCCAATCAAAACTAAAAAGTTTAAATCACTAACCAAACACTGGAGCTCTTTAAAATATTTCATTTACATCAATATCAAGGACATTATAGTCTGCTTAACTGCTGTCTATTTTAAAAACTGGATGTAAAATGTTTTTTTCATTCAATACAAACAGTGAAAAGTTGTACAATGGTTAAATTTATCAGCTACAAATTCTGGGTGTATATTAATATACGAGGGTGTATATTAATATACAAGGGTGTATATTAATATACAAGGGTGTATTTTACACTAATAATTATGGTAAGAATAATTTCTTCAACTTTATTAATGAAATAAATCAATTGCTACGTCTTTCCTTATTTCCTTAACTTTCCCTAGATTACAATGATACATCGTCCTCCTTTAGACAGCCTTGGGGGTAAGGATGTTCAATAGATAAAACTTAAGAAGAATGTTCAAGTGGTCATTCTGGTGGGATGAGATGGGGCTGTTTAAATGATCCACAAAAATGACAAACACATGGAAATTGGTTGGAATGGATTGATGTTCAACTGGAATTTTTTAAAATAGTCTTTGAAATCCAAACAACTGAAGAGAAACAACAGTAAAAATATTCTTTTTATTGAGAAGAAATCATTTTCCTTCTTTCAAGTGTGATGGGAGATCAGATACTATGCAACTTTTTTTTGCTTTTTTTTTTTTGCTGTTCCTTGGTAATAAGTGTTATTTTCCGATTGATCTAAAAAGTATCAAAAATGTCCATTATTCGCTTCAAACTTTGTGACAGTAACATTTTGAAATCCACTTATTTCCTATTGGACAATTGGTAAATTTGGCCAGTATTAATCTAATCAAGTAAGAAAAACAATTGCATATGTGTATCACAGTCCTGGTCACAAAATCAAAGTTTGAAGGGAATAATATCCATTTTCTATACTTTTTACACATAAACAATAAGAAAATAACACTCATAACCCAGGAACCCAAACTGCATTGCACAGTGTTATGTAACTGTATATTCAGCCACTGAATTATACATATAATTGGCAACTGATCTGATAGTCAATGCTGTGAACATCAAGAAAGAAATAGAGAAGACGGTTCATCATTTTCTCAGAGCAGAGTCCTTTGTTCTCTTTTAATTCTTCTTCAATTGATCGGAGATTTTCTGTCGCTTTCTGCAGAAGAAAAAGAAACGAATGCTGCGTAAAAATAAGAATATATGAGCATAGATATTTGGGCGTTTGGAGATTAATGACATATTTTCATACTCGGAAAGTTATGACATTTCCGTGTTTGAAAAGTAATGACGTATTTTAGTGTTCAGAAAGTAATAAGATATTTCACTGCTATAGATTATAAGCCGACCATCTAAGGCGAGACCAGGCTCACATGGTACAAAATAAAGTCTTGGATTTAGTCCGTCATCTCTCCTATCAATGTGTCGTTTATGATGCACAGAAAATTCTAACTCCATGGAGGATAGAGAATTTAAAGAAGGAAAAAAAGAAACATTAAGGGGGGAAAAAAAAGGTTCTTAAACAATGTCAAGCTTGGTAATTACTCAGATGGGTGACTTTCTGGGAATACCAGGTGCTGTATGCTACAACAAGATTATTCTATGGCTGTCTCAGTCGATGCTCTGTTGCTAATTAACAGAACATCTTGCTAAGCTAAGACAGGACTGTGCATCCAGTCCTTTCTCATACACACACTGTTGTAAGACATATGACAGTGGGCTCTCCTAAAGGCTACCATACTTGTATCAGGTGGTAATGATCACTCACAATAGAAATGAATTGTCAGAAATCAAGGCAACTATTACTGGCTAAAAAGAGTTAGTATCTACAAAATTACAGTTCATTTTAGTTTGCATTCTGGTATAATTTTCATGGCGCCATCTGTATCACATTTTTGGAAATAATTCCGCCTGGAAATTCCACATATTGTGTTCTATACATGAATAATTTTTGGTAACAATAGTTTCTTCAACTTTATTAATAAAATGAATTAATTCTTATGTCTATCCTAAATTCCTTAATTTTCCCTCTCCATGAGATCCTCAAAAGAGAAGGAAATCGAGGGAAGAATCCCTCTAGGATGGTAAGCCTTCAGCAGAGCAAGCTCTTTCAAAAATCAGACAATCAATGCATTCACTTTTGGAGCTGAAACATGGAACCTAACCAAGAGACAAACCCTCAGACTGAGTAGTATGCTACATAGGCATGAGAGAATCATGCTCAACCTTACATGGAGAGATCACAAGACAGCACAGTATATCTGGAAGAAAATGGGAGTCAGAGACATCATAGAAACTATTAAAAACTCATATGGCAATGGGCAGGCCATGTTGCAAGAATGAAAGACAACCAATGGACATCACGACTCACAACATGGATCCCCAGAGATCACATGAGAAACCGAGGCTGATAGAATACAAGATGGAGAGATGAACGAGACAAGTTCAGAAAATACTGGTTATATGATAGAGAATTGTGGCAAATCCTGGGGAAGGTCTATGTCCAACGACGGACATTAAAAGACTGATGATGATGTGATGATGACAATGATACATCTTTTGCAACATTTTTTTTTACTTTTTTGTTGTTCTTGGGTAATAAATGTTATTTTTTGATTGATTATATCTAAAAAGACTCATAAATTTTATATACAAAATCAAGTCCGTATGCATTATAGTATAATCTTTATGATGCCATCTATGTCACATTCTGGAAACAATACAGCTGGAAATTGCATGATGAATATCTTTAGAGAAAATGCTGAGACATATCTTCTGATTTGTCCACATGATAATTTGGAAGACAAATCAAATAAGAAACATTTGTCTAGAAATCATGGAATGTCTGCAGCATATTTTATATCTTTAAAGGATGATAACAAACAAACTTGTAGGAAACATTCTGTGCATTAATTCTTCCACAACGTTGCAAAGACAAATAATGTTGTTTCCAGTTGTTCTACATAAAGTGTCTTATTCACAACTATTAATGATCTGGTGCTATCAAGATGGATAGGTGTGTATTCTATTTCCACCTTTGGTATTATAAATCTAGCTATTCTGCTGTAGTAGTCGGTTGTACTACATGAAGTGTCAGATTCACGATGATCCATGTTTTGCCATTACCAAGATGGATTTAAGAAGTGTGTCTGAATCACCGTAGCCCCACAAATGGTCCACCCAACCAGCTAGCAAAGCGGGCAACAGATCCTTCTCTCTTTGCTCATCTGTGTGTCTGTGGGTGTCACCAGATGCTTCAGGTCAACTTTTCTCTTTTTAAGGCAGTATCTGAAAGCATTTTTTTTATTTTTTATTTTTTAATCCTTGGGGTCTCTACCGTCATTTTGGACTAGCAATGCCCAAATCTTGTGATGGTATTTTTTTTTTTTTTCTAGATAATTTTCGACAAGCAACGGTGATTCATTTATGCCAGGTGTGGATATATTATATAGTTTTGTCTTATAAATATGACTATTCCAATGTCATACTGTATATTTCAGAAGATAAAACAACTATAGAAACTTCCAAAGAACAACACAAAAAATGGGGTTGTCTTATAGACTGAATGCAAAAACAGTGACTAAAAACTGAACTGGAATCATGAAATTCAGATTGAAATTAACGCTATGTCTTATCTGAAAGTCACCTTATATGCTCAGGTATACAGTATTTGATTGTACCCCATAAAGTGTAAGACTGAATAATGATTATGTATAAAATCATGATAGATTCAAGTTGATACTGTATTATTTGATATTGTAAATCTACTGCTGTACATTGTTTTCCAGAGGGTCAATTGATCAGAAATGCTATTTAAAACACCCTTGAAAACATATCGTCTAAGGAGTAGAGATGACTAGACTTTTGCATATGTTTAAATTGTGACACAATGCAGCTGAATTGGATTGTGACGTGAGGCAGCTGAATTGGATTGTGACGTGAGGCAGCTGAATTGAATTGTGACGTGAGGCAGCTGAATTGAATTGTGACGTGAGGCAGCTGAATTGAATTGTGACGTGAGGCAGCTGAATTGAATTGTGACGTGAGGCAGCTGAATTGAATTGTGACGTGAGGCAGCTGAATTGAATTGTGACATGAGGCAGCTGAATTGGATTGTGACGTGAGGCAGCTGAATTGGATTGTGACGTGAGGCAGCTGAATTGGATTGTGACGTGAGGCAGCTGAATTGAATTGTGACGTGACCCAGCTAAACTGAATTGTGACACAATTTAGCTGAATTGAATATATTATACAATATATCACCATTATAAGTCTTTTCCTATCTCCTTCAATGAAGACTGCAATTGTGCAGACCTCAGGCCATTTTTTACCAGTAAACCTGTCCATCTCATCCACCCCCCCCATCTTGTGTCTGGTCTTTTCCCACTATGCTCACTGTCCAATGGGCACCAATCAGTAAAACTTTTACTTCATCTGTTGTTATGAATTCATAGTGAGTGTTTCTATGTGATCATGAAAACTTATGGAATTTTTGCAACAAAGCACATAGCAAAATATTCAGACATAAAGGCAGCTTACCTGTATTTCAGTAATAAAGTTGGAGACATCAAGAGTTTTGGCTAACCTTGTAGGTAACAGCCTCTGTAAAACAAAAACACACCTTGCATTAACATGACTTGGTTGACAAGATTAATACATTATAGCATTTTTTAAGCAGCTTTTCCATAGAAAATAAAATATTTCACATTCTTTTTTTTTCCTAGAGAAAAATGATGAATTACCTTTCCACCGTGGAAAATTTTATTTCATAGATAGTTCCATGGGTGTTAGCAGAAAAATTTGCCTAGACTGATACTCAGTATCATCAACTAAAAAAATATTTTCACACCAGTTTGACTGCCAAAAAGTGCTAAATGTTTAATAAGTGAACAGTGGCTAGAAAATACCTGTAAAAAGATTGAAAAATGGCCAAAATGTTCAAGCACATCCATGCTAATATAGTAATTTTCATTAAGTGAAAATAAGGAACTCATATCTTATCTGTCCAAGACTAAAGATGAAGATTTAACATCCGTGCAATTAAAGATCAGACTTTGTTTATTTTAGAAATTTTAATCCTATATATGATTCTCAGTAAGCAATGCAGATTGAAAATAAAGAATAAGCCTCTAAGGAGGTTATTTTTTTATTTCCAATCTTATTAACAGGCATACGGTGACGGTCAGAGAGTTGTGATAAGAAGAAACAGACATTAAGATACCACTAGTAATAAAGGTAATAATAATTGGTAATGCTTCATTTTAGAAATTCAATAAAAGAAATTATGGATTATTTGAAGATTGCAACTGAAATCCTTATTGCATAACTGATAGACAATACGAGAGCTGAAACTATAGTTCTATGCTTGTTAGTAACCATCAACCTTAACTGTCGACATAGGATTCTTGCAATTTACAAGTTGGTCTGGCTGGTTATGAATGTATGTATGTATATATGTACATATGTAGTGTATAGGTCACACCAACTGAGCTAGATTGCAATCTAAGAGACATTGCATTTTGAGGTAATTCATGGTCATTTTTAAACAGTTTTCCATGTTTTGGGCCACAATTCAGCACTTATGGATCTGAACTTGAGCATAGTACATCTTCCCATGGTGAATGTCATATCCAACACGGAGTTGACCACTGAGGTCATTTGAGGTTATCAGAGGTCATTTCTAACCAATTTTCCGAGTTGTAGGCCACATTTTTATACCAACAGTGTTGAAATTGAGTATAAAGGTACATCTTCTCACATTGAAGGTAACAGGCTTAACGAAGTTCACCTTGGAGGTTATTCAAGGTGTTCAGAGATCATTTCTAATCATTTCTACACAATTTTCAAGCTTTCAACAATTTCTACCAAAGTAACAGAAATTTGGCATACAAAGAAGTAATTAATCAATTATAGCTCATTTCCATGTTTTTAGTCAATTTTGCACTTATAAAGCTGAAATTCAGCATAAGAGATGTTATCTTTTCTTTTACTTATATTTATTTTCCCCAAATTTTGTACTATTTCTGAATGATTTAATAAAAGTTTTCTAAAAAATACAATCAATAAATTCAAGTAAAAATTGGCTCACATGAACCCTCAAATAATACTTTATGAACACATATCATAATAAGTAATTCCTAAAAACACTGATCCCTTGAGTGAAAGACTGATCTAAAAATCTATTGCAATTTAATCGTAAATATAAAAATCCACAAAATCTAAAAGGTTAGATTATCAACATCATTCATATTTTCCTATTTTTATTTATCTAGATTTTTAATGATAAAATATTTCTAAAATTGAATACCTAATAAGAATTATACCGTGTATAAAATAAAGTGGCAGATACCTCTAATGAAGCCTTAAGCCTGAATTGTGCCTTCCCTCACTCAATGTTGAATTAATTAAAGTTTTACAATTAACTTGAATAAAAATATATTCTATTATCATTTTCATTTTCATTCCTGATCGTATCATTTGGGAACAAAAAAAACAATTTGGACCAATTTCTTGTTGTAAATTGATTATATTTCACAGTTTATATATTAGAACAATCCTGTTTCTTTTAAATATATATAAGTTAAAATTTGGTTTGTTGAATTGTGTTGGTAGAGGATCTTCATGAAAATTGTTTCATCGTTCTGTTTTTTATAACTCACAATCATAGTAAGTTCTAACTGTATGTATGACTCTTTTCTTAAATCCAATTTTCATTTCTTATTACTTTCTGTTTAATCCTGAATAGAAATAGATTGTGATTTTTCTGCTTTAATTATCACACTATCTCTTTTAGTGATGGTTATTCTAAAATAATCAATATATAATATCAAAGATCTAAAATATAACCTATGGGAAAGTACTAAAGATGTAATTGACTGGTTTTGACAACATGGAGGATTAAAAACTACTTTCATACAATTAGACATTGTTGAATTTTATCCCTTGATAACAGAGAAAACTTTCAATGAAGCCATTGTTCACTAAAGGATACACCAAAATAACAGACCAGGATATTATTATAATTAAACATTGTAGAAGGAGTATTTTAGTTATTAATCATCAAACCTGGATGAAAAAGAGCAGCAAAAAAAATTTTGATGTGCCTATAAGGTCATTTCAGACTTGATTGTTCAGTATATACAGTACCTCTTTAATAAATTCCTTCCTGAGGAAGATGTAGGGCTATATTGGTACGATGGAGCAATAATACTTAATAATGGCTAAAAAAAACCCAACAAATTAACAAAAAGAAAGCATCAGCATTAGAAAGCTTAACTTTATAGTAGAGATTGTCTGTACATTTAAAATACTCAATTTTCTGGATGTCACATAAATCTGCACAATAATTCTTTAATGAAGGAAAATCAAACATCCAATTTATATAAATGAAAAATCCAATAACCACTGGCAATCATCAAACAATTACCTAAATTAATCAACAGAAAAATATCCCAAAACTTGTCCAACATTAATATGTTTAACGAGATATTTATAATAATGCTCTTAAAAAGAGTAGTTTTAATGACACCATAAATTTTCATGATTAACAATGACAAAAGATTTTTTTTAAAAACAGAAACAGAAAATCTTGTGGTTTAATCCACCATTTTGTTTATTGGTTAAATGTAATATTGGCAAGTTATTCTCAGATCTAATTGATAAGCATTTTCCCAGGAATAATCCATTATTTAAAATTTTTGATGAAAACACTATAAAAATGAGTTATTGTTGCATAAATAACATGGCAAAATTGATTATTATTTACAACGAAAAAAATCCGAAGCAAAAGTTACAACATTAACCAAAAACCAGTGACTGAATACAGTTGTAGAAACAATGATGAATGCCCTTTAAACATAAATGTATTGCAAAAAACATCACATACCAAACAACTGTATCTTTTATAAAAAAATTCAAAAGTAAAAAAATTCTAAATTAGTGCATCTAGATTTGTAATTGAGATTTTATAATCACAAAAGTTCCTTCCTACAATTTAAATGTAGATATAGAACTGCCCTATCAGAATATGTTTGGTCTTTTTGGATAAAAAAATTGAATCCAATAATAAAATAGATTGTTTTACATAACTCAAGGCCACCCAATGGCTTTAATAGTAAATGTGTGATCTGTTCAGAAAAAAATTCAGAATTATGATTTTCAGAAATGAATCAAATTGAATCAAAGTAATGAAGTCTTAGCTGAATGTCGCCATAAAGAAAGGTTCTAAAAGCTAAATAAACCTATTAACGTCATATGGGGAAATAAATATGGTAGTTGAAATGAAAGAATTTTTCATTCTAAATTGAATAAACAAAACCACAAAAAACTGTTGAGGAGTGACATCCATGCCATCGAATTGGATTTACATCACTCCATGGATGAATTCAAAATTTATTGGAAGATAAAAGGCTATTATTTCACAACTAGAAAGTCCCAGAGATCACATGCAAAACAAATGCCAACAGAATACAAGATAAAGAGATGAACTAGACAAATTCAGAAAATACTGGCTCCACAACGCCCATGATACAGAATTATGGCAAATTCTAGGGAGGGTCTATGTCCAATGATGGATGATAAAAGGCTGGTTATGAGAAAGCCTGACTCACTAGTAATTATTCTATCAAATCTCATATAAAAATTAAAATGAAAAAAACAATAGTGATACATATGTTCTATTTAGGTATCTCTGACTCAAGATGTAAATTTTCTTTCAACAACAATTTTATGAAATGAGAAAGTATTAGAAAATTAAAAAATACAAAAATTTAATCAGTGATAAAATTGACAATTAGATATGTAATAACCCAAAAGTCTGAAAAATAAATTATGCTGATATGCCCACCCATTTGTAATATGTTCTTTAAAATGATCTTTGATTTGCAAGAATTTAAAAGAAAAATTGAAAATTCCCAGATTAATTCAGATCATAGGATTCATAGGATTAACATTTTAGCTGAACATTATCACAAGGAAATGTATAAATTTAGCTCATAAGGAAAATTAATATTATAGTAGAAGATACAAAATAAAATCCACTAATATTGCTGAATAAAAACTTCTACCCCATAAAACAAATATACATCACTGCAAGTATGAATATAAAACTTATTAGATGATAAGATGATCGACATATTTTGGACTTTAATTGAATCCCTAAATAAAAAATTTGATCGAAACACATGTATTAAAATAAAACAAGAGTAAAGCCAATATTATTATTTGCAATTAACTTGAAATTAAAAGGGAGTTGTCCAATAATCATCCTAGAATTGGAGAGTAATAAAAATAATAAATCCAATTCATGACAGAGATAAGTAATAACCAAAAATTTGGGAAAATAAATCAAATTGACAGATGATTTATTTGTATTATGATTTTATCATAATTGTTCCATGGCATAAAAATTGATATACTTCACAACAGATATAGATATAAAATATTTTAGTCAATTAGGTAACTATTAAAATAATTATAAAGACTCTATTCCATAATATTAAGTATACTTAAATGATAAGGGTATCCTCACTCTGTATTAGAATATAAAATTTAAAATTTGAAATTGAATCAACCAGAATGAAATCAATTTAATTCTATTCAGGCAAAAAGAGAAAGTAATAAAAAATAAAAAGGAGATTTAAGGAAAGAGTTGTACATACTGTGATGCCTTAACGCAGTTGTAATGAAATGGTGAATCAAAATTATTCATTTTAAAGCTTTTAAGATTATTGCAAATTTTGAGACCATAACATTTCAATAAGATTATCTACTAACACAATTCAACAAACCAAATTCAAACCTATATATATATATATATATATATATATATATATATATATATATAAAAGAAACAGGATTGTTCTAATATATAAACAGTGGAATATAATCAATTTACAACAAGAAATTGGTCCAAATTTTTTTTTGTCCCCAAATGATATGATCAGGAATGAAAATGGAAATGAGAATAGAATATATTTTTATTCAAGTTAATTGTAAAACTTTAATTAATACAACATTGAGTGAGGGAAGGCATAATTCAGGCTTAAGGCTTCATTAGAGGTATCTGCCACTTTATTTTATACACGGTATAATTCTTATTAGTTATTCAATTTTAGAAATATTTTATCCAAAAAATTAAGATAAATTAAAGTAGGGAAATATGAATGATGTTGATAATCTAACCTTTCACATCTGTGAATTTTTATATTTACAATCAAATTGCAATAGATTTCTAGATCAAGCTTTTACTCAAGAGGTTGGTGTTTTTAGAATCTGATAAATTACTTATCATATGTGTTCCTCAAGTATTATTTAAGGATTCCTGTGATAGTTAAATTGGGAAAAAATTGCATATATTTTTAATATTTTAGAGAGAAGGGAGGTAATTCTGAAGGATTGTTTTCATACATACATAGTTATTATTGGTTAAAATTGTTAGTTTTCTTAAACAATTAAGCCTGATTGGGTAATAAAAAATATGTTATTCACCAGTCAATGGGATTTTTGTTAGTATGATTACAAGAACAAAGCATATTGCCAGCTGCTGGAGAGTGCGTTAAGCACGAAATGTTGACATTTGTTGTATATATGATTGTAATTCTTAGTTTTATTTATAAATAGTGCTAATTCCTTTGTTGAATATCGTGCACTGTGATTAAATATCATCAACAATGGAAAAAATCTGTTTATGATTTCTTTTTTTTTGTATTCTTGCAAATTGAAAATACATTACGAATTTTAATGATTCATCGCACCAGAAGGTGTATTAAAAAAAAAAAATATATATATATATATATATATATATATATATATATGTATATGTGTATATATATTCTTTCTATTTTAAAATCACAACAACTGGCTCTGTTTGTCACTGTGTCCCTTCCTTAAATATTGGAGCAGTCCACCTAAATTTAGCATTGAATCAATGACATATCTATCACATAGATTTAATATTATACAATGAACATTCATGAAACCACAAAAATGTTTGCAAGTGTAAACCCCAAATGAGTTTTTTTCCGAAAAGGTAAAAATATATAGGAACCTCAAAAGAGTCCCAGGTTTCCATACCTTGATTCGCCTCATCAAAGCAAGAACCATCTCAACCAGAGTCCCTGGGGATCCAGTGTGAATTTCTATAAAGTACTGGTTGGTTTCATTACTGTTTTTTTGGATTCCTAGGGTCACCTGGCCCCAATCAGTCGTATCCAGATTTACAGATGCTGTTGTTCCAGAGATTTCCTTACCAATAGGAATCTCCATTTTGCATATCAAGTCTTTTAAAAGACACGATCTGTGGGTTACATCTGCAAAAGAAGATAAGAAAGAAACATGGCAAGAAACAATGATATTTTAGCTTAGTATGACACAATGTCAATTTTATAGAGTACCCAGTGAGAATCTCACTACAGTAGTAAATATCAGTGAAATTAGCTTGTTAACAATTGCATGACATGATACCCATATGTATTTACAAGTCATCTTAGTACAACACAAGGCCTGGTGTGCAGAGCACCCAAATAGAATCAAACTCACTACAGCAGTATTGACCTACAAGACTGTTTTCCTAAGAAGCGCCTATCCCTACATAAACAATCCCATCATTCTTTAAGGGTAATATGCTAATATATATATATACATATATGCCTTTGCTGAAAGTTGCAGACAGCCATATTATCTTGATTCTCCTTCAAATGGACGGTAGAACCTTATAGCCAGCCTGGCATCTCTGAACTACGGAATGCTCCCCATCAGTGGTTTAACCACAGGTCAGCCTTACTGTAGGAATACTCCCATAAAAGGGCAGTACATCTCCATAAAGGGGCAGCACATCCCCATAGCAAGCTCAAGAGAAGTAACATTCATTGATCATCCCTTCCTTCAACTTTTAATTGATCCTCTCCAACACAACAAAACAACAAAAGGCGGGAGAAGTAACTTATCCATTGATTACCTCTTTTACCAAATTTTTAATTGATCACCCCCAACACAGCATCCTGCCAGAAGACTTTGGCCACTTGACATCTCTATAGAATAACTAACCAGACCTGTTTTAGTTGTTTTAATCACAACCAGTCAGACGATCATTATTACTAAAACCACTAGTGTACATAGAGAGGAGATTTTGTTGTAATAATCTTTCAATGAAAGAAAGTCGGCTCAAAAATTCAGCATTAAAAATGCTGGTATCCTTCTAGGCTTGAACACTGACCTCTGGAACCAGTAAGGAAATATCTAATTTTATCAGCCACAAGGCAGATGATAAACTCCTGTTGTACTAATGTAACATCATATCCTCGAAGATAAAAACAGATTAAATCGACACAAATATTTGATAAATTAGAGGCAAACAGCAAAGTCAACTTTTTATTTTTGTTTGAATTTCTGATACGAGAAATTATCATCAGACACTGACTGACTCTGACTAGTATCCTCATCTTGATTGTTATACTCACAAGAGACAGACAAGTAACATTGCAATGATGAATTAACTAGAAGAAGAACAACTGGTACAAGATTACCTGTGGCCTGGAGAGCAAAATGAGAACAATCTTCCCCATTAATCCTCTAGAATAAGGACATTAGAACATAAATGTTGATATTTTGGAAGGGAGATAACTTCTCAGCAGACCTGATCAGCTACCGCTGTTGCAATACAACCATTTTGAATATGACCATTCCTGAACGGCTTAAAGTGGCTAGTTTTCTTTTTTTTTCAAATGGTTATTAGGTAGATTTTAATTCCAGATAACAAAATAACGCTAATGATAATTATGAAATTAGAAACACTAACCCAAAACCTACTTACTCACCCTAACAACTAACCTACCTACTAACCTTAATCCTAACTATATGCCTTATTGACTCAGAAGTAAACAGTATGTTTAAATTGGAAATAATGTCATTTGATCAGCAGTAAAGATCTAGCCACTTTCAGCCATTCAAATTGGCCACATAGTCACAGGATTGGAAAAAGGGTTTGGTTCAAAAATCCCAAAAGGTAATCAACTATAACAGACATCTGAAGAAGGCCAGAGGGTACAACAATTGAAAGGTCAAGATAAAGACATTAGACCGAAAAAAATCAGTGAATCCTATGTTTATATTGCTTTAATAAAGCTAAATTTTAACACAAATAATTAACCATTCAAAATGTTGATCTTACCTTGACATGAATGATCAGAGAGAAACGCTGATAAATAATCTGGAATCAGAATTTTGTACATTAACTTTTCCTGTGAATTCCCTGAGGGAAGCATAGGTATATCTTCAAATGCTGAATAGACTGGTCTCTTTCTGGCAATACTGTCAATGACTAATGACACTGAAGTGGAGTACTTGTTTTCTCTATCCAGGCTCTCTTCACTCTGCTGGGATTCTTTACGAACCAGAAAGTCCAGAAAATCAGTTTGGCTTTCAAACACATGAATTGTAAGTCCTTGATCTTCAAGAGCCTTCAATTGTCCGACATGACAGGAGGAAGTAGACAAACTGAGATCATGTAATTGTAAATTCAAAACAAGCCAAGCACTAATTGACAATCTGGTGTCCGATGGAATTTTGAGGTTTTGAGTAATGACTACCTCGACAGATTCTTCAGGCCGCAATCCTTGTTTAAGGCGTACGGATTTAAAATCTGCTCTATCCACGGATTCTTCAGTTGCAGGAGAGATCAGGTGAGTTGCAACAAGTAACCACCAATCAGAAGAAAGAAACGTTTTACTGCTGGTCACCCGACAGCAAAGGGCAGTGGTTCCGTTGATGCACTTAACGGAGACGGAACCATGCAGAGCATGAGTCAGCTGTTTGTTGACACCCATGGATCCAGAAGTGTTCAAGTAAAGATGACTGGCTAGAGCCAGTTGGGAGAGAATATGGGACTGACATTTTATGTTAGGGTTGATCTGGTCCATTTTTCTGCTGATGTCATCCACTTTGGCCAGAAGATCCGGGATTGTGTTCTTTGGACAGACGATAGGATCACTGGTGCCAAATCCTCCTTTTGATTTTGGAAGGGAATAAAACCGCCCATTTTCTGACTGACATAGCAAAAAGGCTTCACCTGAAAAAGTAAAATGAAGGAAGAAATAGAAGAATAAAAATGTGTTTTTTTAGGAATTAAAAAAATTTGGTATGTGTTTCAAAAAAAACATGAACTTAGAGATACAAAAGATACATTTCCATTATTTTCAATTCTGTGATGAAGTATTTTCATAATTAATTTTTTGTTTCATTTTAATTATCTTATTGCTCCTCTTCATTGCAACATTCAAAGGACTAATACCTTCCAACTATTAAAATAGATATAATCAAGTAGGAATAAAGAAGTAGCTTCCATTATCCCAGAGGCTCATCTTATGAATAGAGATTTGGACCCTGTGTAACCATTAGGCTTCTGTGGCTGAATTAGTTAAGGTGCCATCCATGTAAGATAAGCTCCTTAAGTTATCCGAGATTTTGAGATGAAGTATTTTCATTATTCCACACTTTATTTCAACTGGTATTTCATGATTTTATTGCCTTTTCTAAAACCATCCCAACTTGTCCAGTGGTATAAAATGAAGTATTTTCATTATTCCACATATTATTTTGATCATAATCATCTTTTTTGTTTCTTTTCTGAAGATTTCAAAATTGAGTTTTTTCATTATGACACAATTTTCACTCATACTTTCTTTATTTTGCTGATTTTATAACAAAGTTATGAGATGTGAGTTTGACTTCCATTTGAAGTTATTTTTTCTGGATTCCCACGATTCAAAGGCTATAGATATAAATCCATGGCCTTTGAATTGTGGGAAGTAACAAAAAATATGACAAAAGGTAGCAAAATGATGAAGATACTAATCAATAGATGATTGGTAAGCAATGACTTACCTGTATATTGCCTAAGACTTCAAACTAAGATAAGATAAAACTAAAAATCAGTGACATATAGTGTTTTATACCTTGAATGTGCTATGGGTTATGGATGCACAAAAACATAGAAAAAATATAGTGTTCCTAAAAAGCCACTGACAGTAAAAGCCTTTTTGGTACAATGTAAGGAAAGTGGTCCCAATTGTAAATTGTAAAGTTTCACATCTTTGCTCATTTGATGTTACAAACAAATAAAAAGAAATAAGAGAATCAATGAAAGAAAAACGAAATTTGATCAGACATTATTATTCACTGATAAATTCTGTTTTTCATTAATTCTCTAATTTTTATAGTCAGGACCAACTTCCTTATATAATGCCGAAAATAGCTTTAACTGACCATAGACACGGAAATTTTTCCATGTTTTTTTGTGCATCTGTAGTACGCAGCACACTCAAGATACAAGGTACCATAGGCCATAAAAGATACCTTTTACAATGACGGAGGCCATGTTTTTGATTCCTGCAAGCCTTGTGCACACCTGTTCAGAGACTTCCATCCGATCCCCAAAACTGAATGCAACTGTTACAATGTTTTTGCAAGTTACATAAAAGAATTGGTGAGCACTGTCTCCAGGGCAACAGGCAACAATCGGTCCATCTTTTAGGACCGTCTTCTGCATCACTTGGAAGTTGGTTTTAAAATTGGTTGGTGCTGAAAACAGACAGCACTGACCACTCAAAGCACACACTAAAAGACCAGGGAATCTGGACACTGATTCCATGAAACTGGTCAGTAACTGTGACACACTTAGCTGGTCAACTGGATCTTCAGCACCAAGGGTTTCAACATCAAGGACAAAGATCTTTGCAATAGGGGAATTTAAATCACAAAGAAGAGATAAGTCCCCATTGTTTTGTGAAGACGATGGTAGCCATCTTTTTAGAGGTAGGTAATAGACACGTCCATCTGAAAGTGTTAAAAGGATGACGGCAGAGTCTAGGATGCTTGTTTCTGTGCCAAAGAGGCTGTTGAAAACCAGAGGCTCGAGACAGAGATTCCCTGAGCCTGAAAAACAGGAGTTTGCCAAAGATGCAACAATATACAATGAAATGTCATCAGGATCTGGATTTGGTAAATGAAGGGCAGTTGAAAAGCAAGGTTCTTTAGGCTCATCATTAGAGATGAGGTCCTTTTTAGCATAAATGTTCAAGACACAGGATTTCTTTTTGATTGTAACAATTGCAAGAATGTCTGTGTGGGCGCAGACTGCAGCACCTTTGGGATCCACTTTGAAAATGGCATCTTTTGGAAAGACGTGGCATGATGACTCAGAACTGTGAGTAAATGAAACTTCAGGGATATCTTGAAAGAATTCCTCAAAGATGGCATTGTTCACCTGGGTGTTACTGATACAAGCTTCAGGGGGCCTTGAAAATAAAAAATAGATATTCATGAATGTATTTGTGTATATATGTACAGGTTTTCCACACTATCCAAAAGCCAAAATGGCATAAAGTGGAGAAGCAATTACCACTAATTTATATGGGACGGATGTTTGAGCATTTTTCAGCCTAAAAAATGATGATGATGATATGTTTAGCTGAGTTGTCAGTAGTTAGAGTGAAGAGAGGGGGAGGAGACTGAATTATTGGTGAAAGAGGAACAAAAATGTTGAACACTATTTTCACCATTTTTTGTAGAAGTGAAAAAAATGGAGTAAAGCAATCTTTCAGAATGCACGGGATACATATATATATATATATATATATATATATATATATATATATATATGAGAGAGACACAGAGAAAGATAGAGAGACACATACACACACACAAAGAAAGATTTATTATGCATAGTATAACACAATAGGGAGTTTGAATGCCCGAGGCAAACCCTGCCAATACTAGTCCCAAGCCTAGATATGAAAGGAAGAGTGTTGAGCATGGGGTTAGCATACACACACATTAACACATTCCCTTCCAATAGAAATACTGACAGGAGATCAATAAGACAACTCAGCTCAGAGAGGAGACAGGCATTCTTTATGAAGATTTATGATACACTAACATCATAAGACAATCATTGTCTGAATTTATCAGATTAAGAATTATCTATTATACATGATTTACTTGGTTGTTATAGTTCACAACCTTTGGCTATTGTACTCTACAGCCTTCTTCGTTTCGTCTGTCATTGTTACCTTCAAGGAATTTTGAACTGAACTCTTTATTCCAACCCCCATGGATGGACAACCACCAGGGAGAAAAAAATGAAAGAGGGATACAACTAACTAATTTTCCTAAATTTGATTTAATGTGTTCCCCCCCAAAATTGATCAAATTTCAAAATCTTCCCCTGAGTGCACAGTGCACAGGGAAATTAGTTTTAATGAAAAGTTTTCCAAAGTCTCTGCTCATACTGGAAATCAAAACAAGAACCGTCTGCATGTGAAGCAGACATGCTAACCATTACACTAGCCAAACAGATATATATATATATATATATATATATATATATTTATATGTATATATAAATGGACATATTTGGTCAGACAGAATGAATTATAAATTGCATTATAATATACAGAAACTTATTTGAAATGATTTCCTGTTGTTACAAGATTAATATGTCACTCAATTCAAACAACATAAATAGAATAAACAATTAAGGAAAATGGGGCTACAGTAGAAAATGAGCTTCTATATAATAAAATGCATTTATAATTTAATCTTCTGGACCAAATATGATAATTTCTTGAATCCATACTGTCATGTTGAAAGAGTTGAAAAACACAGAGAATAAACAAGATGAGAATCCGGGTTGGAAGCAGTTATTTGGCCCTTTGAATTAGCGGCAACTGTTTAGTTCAATGGTAAGAGCATCACTACATTGAAACAGCTATCCTATCAATGGCAGGTTTGATTCCTGCAGCAGCCACACTATATATATATATATATATATATATATATATATATATATATATATATATATATATATATATATATATGCATGTGTTTGTATTGTGGGTGTGAAGTGATCCAACAAAATGTTGATGAAAGTGACAAGTGGAAGGTGAGGAGAAAGTGGGTGTTACTTTGGCTGTTTAGTAGGAGCATAACAACCAAGCAACACAGAAATATCCCCATTTCTTTCCTTTTTCAAGATTATAACTGCTCTCTCTCAAGTTTTTCTCTTCATGTTCCAATTGTCACTTCCATCAAAATATATATATATATATATATATATATATATATATGATAATATACAAGACAATGGAGGAGATCAGATTTTGAAAAATAATCAATTTTTTTACTAACATGACATGTTTCGGACATTTTGGATCCATCCATTATGAAAAAGTAAGATCAGAAAATGAACAAAAATATGAATAAATGTGGTGTGATGATATTGGGCTGTAAAACTAAAAGACTGTCTTGTGTTGACAGTCAAGAGAGAGGGGAGGAATATTAGTACTTGGTTCTCTCTTGTTAGAAAAAAAAATTCATATATATATATATTCATTATAATCATGCTATCAAAAAATATCACTGAAACAATATGGATGTACAAGTGTATATATACATACACGGACACACATACATACACATATGCCTACACAAGCATTATATATATATATATATATATATATATATATATATATACATACATATATATGTATATGTACATGCAGTCTTTTTTATGTATATATACACGATACAATAAGCTTGACACTGAAATTTGATTCAAAGTTTTCTCTATACAATCTTCTATCGATGTGATTGATATACACCACTGAGATAAGTGCATTGACATGGAAAGAGATTATGTTTAGAAATGAATATTTATTGTATAAAATAAATGCTGTTTTTTCATCATTTGGCAACGGACTTATTAATGTAGCAGTGTGAATATTTTCATGAACACATAAGCACAAACACAAGCAGACACACATAGAAATCTCTTTATAATTAGACCCTTATGGAGGGGAAAATCGGGGGGGGGGGGGGGTAACAGGGTCATGAAACCAAATGCAATGTGGATGCGGATTTTAAATTTTCTAGCATCCGAGATCCTAATTCTTTGCATTCTAAGACGATAAAATATATCATTTTTTGCACTTTAATATTTGCATGTAAGCATTTAGTAAATTCATAACCTGGAGTGCAATTACAAAAAGTTAGGCAGATGCTGCCCCTGCTTGTTACAAGCCTGAAATAAATAATCATTCTTCCAATTCAGCTGGAGTCAGTGCAAGAAAGAAAGAAAAAAAAAGTTGGAAGAAACACATCTACATCCACACTCAACTATTAATGATTGTAAATGAGATCGAGTGGAAGAGAACTTACTTTTGAGGGTTGATGGTTTTTTCTGTAATTCGATAGACACTTCCTCCCAGACTCACAGCCCATAAAATCCAGCAAGAATCTTCACCCTCATCCAAGCAGAAATCAACTATGTCATCTTGAAATGAGAATATATGCTGATGAAGGAAATAAAAGAGGAAAGAGTCAGTAATTGGAATGTGATAGTTACGTACTTGAAACTAGGATTTTAAATGCTGAATCTGAAGGCTGGCAGGTCTGCTTCAAAAAAAAAAAACTAACACAATCGTTTGTAAGTCAAAATGGAGTAAACGGATGAGCCAATCACCATTAATTTATATGGAAAATAATTTTAGTCTTCTCAGAATAAAAAAATTGGTGATGATGATTTGTTAAACTGAATTATTGTAGTGGAATGTACAGGAGACTGGGGTGTAGAAGAAAGAGAGAGGGGGTAACGCTGCCTCTAGAACGGCTTTCTCCACATCAAATGCTGAATCATATTTTGGCAAATCTGGGCAGCCCCGTGCACCCACTTCAAACCATAGTGGAAGCATGAAAAAACTGTCATTAAAATATCAAAGAAGTTTTGATAAAACCTCCACAAGGGAAGTAACTGAATACTCCGAAGCCTCACTTCCGTACAACGAACGGAAAGTAACAAACCATTTTACTATTGCAGTTTCTAAGTTACATTATAAATAGAGCTTCCCATCAGCAAAATCAGTTTTCAAAAAACTAACAGTAACAATTTTATGCACTTTCACTCCATTAGACCCTAAAACCATCCGGAAATTTGCTAGTTTCAATTGACGAAAAATATTTTTTTAATTTTTTCTTTTGCAAGAAGGGGGGGACACTATCTAAAACGAAACTACGATGCAATGGTTGGCACTTGACTTGCATACATCAGAAACTTCCATGCCTTTTCTTCCTTTTCTTTTTTTATTAATTATTTCAATCACATGGCAATTTTAGAAAACAGTTCCTCGCACACAATCACGCCTGTTCAGTATATTATTTTATTTTCTGGCCATACTTCAGACACGGAGACTTTACTACATTGAACAAAACAATTTAAATGGTTGTGATTTCAAAAGTTTTCTTCGATGTAAAATATATTAATTTTACTGCACGATACACAATATATATGTATAAATATATTATTTACACTGTGCCGTACGATTCTATTTATCTTTTAATTTCGAAAGAAAGTTTGTTTTTCCTAATGTTATCAAACCCAAGTCATCTGTTCATTTAGAGTTACCTCCCCTACAACAACATTGAACAAAGTTAAAAGTTTCTGAGAATTTCCAAATACCTGTCTTTTGATTCCGGAATAGACGTACAGCCAACGTTGCTGATATGAGGCTACAGTTACCTGTCTTTCCTGAATTCGCAAAGTCTTCATTGGAAATCAGTTTTGATTTTTAGTTACCTTTACACGTAGTGATAACCTTATTCCTGCCTCCAAAATCCCGCCATAAATGAACGTCACACTTCCGTCCAGCAAGACGAATAATAAGACACACAGAGTTACTTCCCTTCACTTTTGTTTTCATTGCTTCGGTAGAGAGTTTTGGATATCAGTTATTTTCTTGTCTCTTTGTCTTCGGGCTGGAAGGTGGTCATTTCTAAATTCCCTAAAAGATGGACCCTCCTGATCAGAGGTTCCCAACCTGGGGTCTGTGGAATACGGAGATCCACGAAGCTGTTTGTTGGGGAGGCAGAGTTCCCAAAAGCCTGGCTCTGTGGACAAATTCAATTAAATAAGAAAGAAAGGTAATGGAATAAGTTAGGAACCAGTGTTCAAGACTGACCCTGTCGGGGGTGTTGCCAACGTTACTCTACATAGCGGACCATCAGTTGACAATGGCCATCACAAATAATGAAACGATGTTTACGCTTGCTTTAGCTTTCAGTTTCCGCTATTTCAAGTATATCTGGGATAATTTATATGTCTTTTAGTCAGACCCCGTAAAGAAGGACTAATCAACGCCCTGTCCGATGTGCCACCGGATGTTCAAAAGTCGGACTCTCCGGTAAACCCTATTTCGATCACGACACGACGTGAAACATGAAGCGTACCAGCTACCCGTCTTCAAGACCCCACCCCCATTAAACTAACGGTGTAGGGCTAGTGGTAAACTCTGACGCCTACAAAAAACGCTGGTGAGACTGTGTAATTCGCACCACTACTATCTGCATACAGGTTCAACTGGAATGGCAAATAAATACCGTGTATCGTTTACGGGCTAAACACCGCAGAGATGAAGCGTATCTGAACCTGGGTATTTCAATCCCAAGGCTGTGTCTCCCCTTGGAATTTAAAGGAGGCGGTCATGTGTCACAATACAACAGAAGATGCGAGACTGGGTATTTTTTTCCTCTGTCCACATGTAGGCGTCTTGAACCCTGCATTAAACCTGACCTTATGTCCCCATGGGGCGTTTAGTAGGGGGCACCCACTACGGTGTGATGGTTAACAAGCTCGTCTCAATCTTCATTCGGTGTCTTACTATTGAATAAATATTCATATGTAGGCCTTCCTAAAGGAGTACAATTAGTTCTCAAGTACATCTTGTAGAGACCATATCGCTAAAGTAATGACTTCGGTCCTCATTGAGGGTTCCACTGATATGGCCTTGAGCCACCCCAAGCTGACCCCCACGAAAGTCTGGTCATACCGACCAATTTTCTTTTGTAGCGAGTTCGATTCTAACCAAGTTCTCCACTACTATTGCCTTGAACCAGTCTTGGCCGAGTTTAGTAATTATAGGGCGCCTACTATAGTGCAATATTTGACAGTATAGTCATTCTGATCAATTCGCTATAATAATTACTTCGATCGCTGATTGTCCAACAAATGGTAAACTAAATTAAGCTTGAGAATAGTCATATGGTTGAGGTGTAGCAGATTTTAGAAGTACACGAATGTATTTATTGCAAAGTAGGAGTGGGAGATTGCGCTGCGTGATTTTTTTTCAAGGAAGGAAGGTCTGCTTGCATTGAAATATCGCCTGTTGGGGCCTGATTGGAAGCAAAATTTTGCAACCGTCTCTGTCGGCAGGAAGATCATTTCTTGGGTGAAATTGTGTCTGGGATTCGCGAGAATAAGGGCGATTGAATTGAACAAAGGACGAGAATACTTACAGTAACTACCTTCACTCCTCGAAGATCAGACAGAGAATGACTATATTGCTTTTGACAAAAAAAAATGGTAGGATCTAATAAACACATCCCATATAATGAATAGTGAAAATTAGGTCGGTAAACTATCAATATTTACTAATAAATAAAATGCGTTCCTGAGAAATGATTTTCAGAACGCATTTCTGTAGCCGTATCTGGAACCTCTAAATACGAACATGCAAATAGTTTAACGTCCCTGAGGTTGACAGAATGCGACTATTTACATACAAATTCAACACACCTCTAAGAGTTTCACATACTTTTTTTTACTACTTATTTCATTTAACAATTTTTCTTCATAACTTTGAAGAACATTATTTACTGTTGTTAAGATTATACCAATAAATATATTAAGAACTTTTTGTCAATACTGAACACTGAAGTACAACTGAATATTACCTTACTGAAGGTAATAATAAATTCTTCGTGGTTATAAGTATTACCACTTTTCCAGTCTGCACTTTTCTTAGATTTGGTATAATATAAAACTGCATATTCCATTTATAGTGTGAGCTTAATTGTAATCTCATTGGCACTTTTAATGGAGGTTGGGAGGCCAGTCACGTGACAAATATGATCGAAAAGTAACCTGATCGCTACCATGTCATTAAAATCAATCGAGATTTTTTTCTGTGAAAACTTTTCCACAATTAAATGATCGTAATTTGTTCCTTGATTAATTCTCCGTCGATTGACCGGCTATTTCATGCCAAAGTACGGAAGATAATGTTTTTTTAACGAAAGTTTTTACGGGATTGAATTGCCTCGTTGCACTACACGCAAATGGTCTCGGTCTGTTTAGTTCTCGTACGCCCCCCACCTCAAGTTAGAATAATGAAAGTATATTTTAACTTGAATTCTTCATGCTTTGTTCTTAATTACCTTAGGTTACACTTCCTTCTCCTGGATATTTTACTATGTTATGCAAGAGAATCAATATTTCATGAGTGAAATAATCGATGATGAATAAAACTCACGGAATTACGTAATCGATTGCATTGTAAATCAAATATTTTAAGCATCATTTTAAACTTATTTGAGAAATTTTGGACCAAAGAGTTTTGCGTACGTCAACTTTGAATTTTACAGCTCCATTCCAGTGGAAGCCAATTTAGCTTTTCTCTGATCAAAATTTAGCCCCTTTAGTTGTGGCGGCCTGAGCACCTGTTGACATCAACAGTAACTTAACCTGCGATGATATAACTGCTGCTGTTACACTTGATCGGGGCTAATATTTTGATTGCAGAATTAATGTAAATATTAATTAATAGAAGATTTAGAGCGAAAAGCAAGATCCGAACTTTGTAGCCAAATAAGAAAAAGAAGCTAAATCTAGTTCCAAAAGAGCTAAATTGGCAACACTGCTGAACTAATCCTGTTTGACTGATGAGCCATAGGAACGATTGCCTCGAAAAGATGGATCTTAGAAAAATATTAATATCAAAAATGAATTCCCCATTTAGTGATTCGTCTATTTCGCCCAAATTTCATGCCAGAAAGTTTGCAAATTTCTCAGTAAAATGATTTTCTTTTTGCATCATTTTTCTCTTTAGAACCATGTGGAAAGGCTAAATTCCATTAAATTCCTAATTCTTTTGCAAAAATTGCAACGTCAAACTGTCATAAATTTCGATCCAATGAGCAGATTTTGGTCAAACATAGTATTTTGTGCTCATCAAAATGCCTTTTATCTTTTTACAATAACTCACAGTAACATTGCTAACAAAACTCAAACTCATTTGACATCCTGTTAGAAGCATCAAGTAAAGTTTTTATGAATTCTTAATGTAAGTACTTTTCTTAAAAAATATGTTGACAGTTTTTTTCTATAGCCCGGTATTTATTTAATAGACCAGATCCGTAGAGGACTGATATATAGTAAAATTTCACAAAACATACAAGGATCACTACAAAATGATCCCCCAAAAATATTTATTGCTGAAATCAGTTCAAAACATATGAAGTAAACAACAGATTTCCAATTGGAAAGTTCGTGCTTATTACCTTTATTGGACCGAAGTACAATGTTTATTACTAATTAGTTCTCACGCCAGATATAAACAATCTAATTTATTCAAAACATTGACAATATAATTACATCATAATGTACATTAACTTCTGGGTTTTTTTTCTTTTTTTTTTTTTCGTTAAATATAAACACACTCACACACTCGATGTTTAAAACGGTGCATCAGATTTTTCCATGTGTCTGAAACGCTATGACAAGTCATTTGATCTCTTTATGATAACATGATCTCTATGATAACAGATCACACTGGAATATAAAAAAAATGGCGACGTATTTTTTCAAGTACTTATATTGTGGATTCATTAAAATTTTACTTCATACATTTAGTATAAAGTTTCCACGGGACCCTAGTGGAGCTACATTTCAGCCCAGACTATAAGCTCACCTTGTTCATCGCAGTCAACACGGCTTCTGTGATCTACTAAGTGACATTGGGAAGTAGATAAAATTGAATAAACTACTTCTTTGACATATTTTCAACAGATACCTCTATAAGGCATCGACAAAGTTATCTGGGAACGTCAACGACAATTGTCGATTTTAATTTGTAAGTGGATCTGGCTGACTGACTGGTGACTATGTATGTGTCACACGCACAGGCCGCACTAATGGAGCTAGAGGGCTGAAAATTTAAACATTTACTCCTTATCTTAAGAAAAAACGTATTTTTCTTCTAATCCCGAAAATGGGTTTTTAAAGAGAGATTCAGTTTACAATGTAAGCTTATGCTAAATTAATCATTCGGTTCGTGTCTGACAGCGTTCGCACTTGTTTTTTATTGTTTTTTTTTTTATTCAGCCTTATAAGTCATTCAGCATATGGCCTGAGAAGTATCTTATTTATTGATCACCCCTTTTTCCATTATTTCTAAACAGACAGAACTGTCAAAATAGTTTTCTTCAGTTTTTTTTAATTTGGTCCAGCTGGCTGTCAATGAGTGTATATATATATAGGTATTTATGTATCACGCGTATGACGAAACTGGAGGGCTGGAATTTTCAACATTGACTCTTTATTATGTATACAAAAAAATGTTCTTGTTTTTGGAAAATTCCCAACCTAAATAAGATTTTTGTGGAGTTTCAATTTGCTGCGTAAGTTTATGCTAGCATGTTTGTTTTTCGAAAACCCAGGCTACCTAACAAGAGGCGAGAGAAATGACTTATTCATTAATCACGTCCTTTTTAATGTTTTCAATTGATCACCTGCAACAAGAGATGCTGCCAATACACATTCGTCACGTAGCAGTTTCTATTGATCGACTAACAAGACCTATTCAGCATTCTATTTACTCATGTTTTTTTTCCTAATCCAGAATAGCAGAACTTGAATCCAATTTATATACAATCTATTTATGGCATACGTACTACATAGATTCATCTATAGATGTAATCTAAAATCAAAATCGTATCACCCTAAAAAATTGGGGAGGCTTTTATTAAAATTCTGACGTAAAAGTTTTACTTGAAAATTTAAATAAATGCCCTTTTTTCCAACGGATTGTCACTGGATTTCTTCAAAAAGGAAGGAAAGATACGTTAATTACTATTTTATTTCATTCTATTATATTATATTATATTTATTAGAGTCACGTTTAACAATAGAACATTCAGGTCCAACCATACATATTTTAATTACTCATATTTTAACCATTCAGTTTCTTTAGTATTGTTGACACTGATATTCGATGAATTCATATTGCAGCAAATGGTAAGTCTATGTTTGAAAGCTACCAATATTATCATGCCTAAACAGGTGCAAAAATATCCAAAACGAATTCTAAAGCCTATATTCAGGGGATGGGGTATATTTGGTAAATATCTTAATTGCAGTCCTGTATAATCAATAATTTTGCAACCCTGTATTATTATTAATGTTTCAACCCTGTACAATAATGTTGCAACCCTATTTAATAAATAATGCTGCAGCCTTTTATAAATAACAATGTTGGAACCCTGTATAAATCATGTTGAAACCCTATAAAATTAATTATGTTCCAACCCTGTATAATTGATAATGTTCCAACCCTATACAATTGATTATGTTGCAAGCCTGTATATTTAATAATATTGCAACCCTGTATAAATGATATTGTTGTAACCCCGTACATCTAATAATGTTGCAGCCCTGTATAACTGATAATGTTGCAGCCCTGTATATTTGATTATGTTGCAACACTGTATAATTGATATTGTTTCAACCCTGTATAACTAATGATATGATAACACTGTATAATTGATAATGTGGCAACCCTGTAAATTTGATTTTCAATATTTTCTGTCGGTAAAAACAGATTCAGCGAAATTTCTGCACATGGGACCACATATCACAATTTTTTCTTAATATTTGAATTGATAGAGGATAAAGGAATTAATTTTTTTTAAATATCCAGCGATTGTTGTATCAATACGTAAACTAGAACGATGTAAAACAAAAAGCAATTAATTTGTGTGGAAAAAATTTTGAGCGTTCCCAGACCCCCCAATATAAAGTCCTATGTCTGCCAATTTTACGCTTAAATGGAGGAATCAAACGATGAGTAATGATCGCTGCCATTCACTGCAAGTAAGGCGGCTCCGGGAAGAGTATCTTGATACGGAGACGCGTGAGAGAAAGGACTGGGTGCACGATCCGTCCCTCGGCGACGACACTTGGTAATGTCGAACGGTCGCCCATCTGGGTAATGACCAGGCTTGACGTCGCTTAACTTTAGTGATTTTACAAGAACTGGTGTATCCAACAAAATTGTTCTCTCCAAATGGAAGAGTCCATTTTTACGTTCGGAGAAACAAACAGAAAAGGACACAGTGTTTATTAGATATAGATAGATTACAACGTGTTGTATTGCAGCGAGCGTTCTTCCAATAACCCTAGAATCGTGACCATAGCACCTGCCACAAATATTGACTTCCAGGCATTTGCTTAAAAGAGATCAACCAATGAGCTCCCTGCAACTCCCACACCCGTTAGTGACCCCCACCTCCAAAAGGTGCTTAAGCTCTGTTAGTGTAGGCGCACGTTTAGTTCGCACCTGACCTCACCTGGCCAAATTCCTATGCATCCCACACTCTCCCCTATCGTTATTTTTAACATCATGTTCATTCTTCTTCTTCTTCTTCTTCTTCTTCTTCTTCTTCTTCTTCTTCTTCTTCTTCTTCTTCAATATATATATATATATATACATAAAATTAGATTCTTTTTCTCCTTCTTCTTCTTCTTCCCACTTCATTCTCTTTACAATTCTTTCTCTCTTTTTCTTCTTTTACCCCACTTCTCGTCAGTCGCTCTTTCCCTCATCTTCTCCAGATATCATATAAACCTCCCTCCACTTTGTCCTCATTTGTTTGTCTGTCTGTCTGTCTTTTCCCCCTTTCACTTCACTGTTTGTCCGTATCATCATGTTAGATCAAACCTTCTCTCATTACCAGACTGTCTCTTCTTCTTCCTTTCTTATCTTCTCCTATTGTCTTTGTTCCTTTCTTTCTTCTTCTGTCTGTCTCTCTTTTGCTCTCTCTCTCTCTCCCAAGTTGTCTCCCTTCATTACAACAGTTGAACGCATGAATGGCGTAAGCAGCCGACACACACTCTCCATAATTTCCGCTGCGTCTGATGAAAGGAACAAAAAGGAAAGAAAAAAAAAGATAAATGAACGACATGACAAAATAAGAAAATAGAAAGAGCAGGAAAAAATATCGGGGCGGGGGGTGCCGGTAACCGCAGGTTGAATACTGGATGGGTTGAGGGGCAGGAGATGACATAGAACTGTTGACCGAGGAACAGGTACAAAAAATTCGAAGTGAAGTCTGTAATCATTTCGAGACATGATTTGTCAACATGTAATAATTACTCTTTCACTTGGAAATTCCTCCGCTAAAGCCGGTGTGTGTGGTCTGGCTCAATGGAGGACACCTTTCAGCCAGGTGTAGACTAGATGGTTGGAGTAGAAGTTGGAGGGTTAGTCGGGTTGCAATTGTCACGATGCCTAAAACAAAAGCCAGTGCTTCCTTAAAGTTATATCTCTGTTCACACTGGCAGTTCATCAAGAGAGATATTTGTTTAACGGGCTTGGATCTGACCTGATATGAAAGGAGACAAACAATGAGAGAAGGAAAAAAAGAGAGAAGAAGAGAGAGATAGACAGATAATGAGAGAAGGTTTGGTTTAACGTGACGGGACTGGCAAACAGTGGAAAGTTTACTCCGGTAAGACAGGTGAGGCTTGTTCTTGTTAAGGCAGATAAACAATGCCAACATCTGACTTGGACTGGAGTTTGACAAAAACCGGAAGCAACTCGAAGGAAGTAACTAACAAGTACCAAATACTGGGCGATGTTTCTTCATTTATTAGTTGGTTTCGAAATCGACACATTGAAAAATCCTTTCAGGCGAATCTCATACTCGAAGGGAAGACACAAAAGTTCATTTACAATTGCACTCATTCGAATCCCGTACCTTGTTTCTGGTGTTTTTGTCATAACTTTTTGAGCCGATATACTCTCGAGGCTTCCTCAGCTATCTGTTGCAATAACCATCCGGCAATATTAGGGGGAAACCGTTTATTTAATTGACGATAATACGCTGTCTTGGTCGCTACATATACGTTTTGCTCCGTCTCTGTGTAGTAAGCAACAGACGATCACACTGTAGCGCCCAATAAACTTTTACTTAGGAATCACATATGAAACCCTTTTCTTGGCTAGATGTCGAAAAAGTCACTTCCTTCGACGACCCATGTAAAAACCCTGAACGCACATGGTCAAAAGAAAGGGTTTCGTATTTGATTCCTAAGTAAAAGTATAGGGGGTGCTGACCTTTCTTTACACGGCATGAAGGATGTCGGCTTGCCGTAAAAACTTCTCTTAAACCCAATACCAGACTACGATATCTGGATGTATTTAGATTCTTTTAGTGATCACTGCCGGACAAAGGCGAGAGAAATAACATTCATTGAAAATCCATTTTTCCAATTTTTTAATTGATCACCCCTAACACAGTATGCTGCCAAAAGACGTTCGTTAGGTGACAGTTTCTATTGGGTGATTAACCAGACCTGTTTGTTGTTAGTTTCATTCTCAAGTGAGAGCATCTTATTGATGTCCTTCGAAGAATCCATATCCGTCCAACAGAATAATGAGTTCGATCTTAACTCGGTGCCCCACACTTGTCGTCGTGTCCCAGACAAAGTAAAGCTTAATGAATACCTGTAATAAGCTGTCTTTCGTTGTGCTATGTTTAGCTCATCAATCTTGCAGACCGATTCGCTTGTGTGGTGAGTTCGATCTACACCGGGTATCGCATATTTGATAATCTTAGCTAAACTCACTTGATAATTTGGGCAAATACACCAAGTAAGCGATACTGACGATCGAACAAACTTTAAAAACTGTAACAATAAGAAATGGTCCCTTTTTCTGAACACTAAGACCAACAACTTATTTTGTTTCACAGAAAGTGGAGCGTTTCTGTTCTTTCCGTAAACCGAAGTGGTGTAGAGCGAAGAAAAAATTTATACAGTAAACATTTATAGCATTCTTAGCACACACACACACACCCAAAACGGGGATGATGGCATTTCAGGCTGAGTTATCAGAGATTGTTGAGTTGGAAGGTTCGGTTGACTAGGGTGTAGGAGAGAAGGAAGGGATAGGGTACGCGCTGGTTTTATAACAGCCTGCTGCAAAACAAACACTGAACACTACTTTCCCCATTCGTATGAGCGGAAAAGCGAACTTTCTAAAAGTGGGATACTCTCGTATAGATTTTCCAGTTTCTTCATCTCAATTGATTTTGTCAAAACGTTTCGGCCCTCCCCTGCTGTCTGTTGCATTTTTATATGCTGTTTTCATTCCTATGGCAGTCAAGTCCGGTGTTCTTCATGGGGAAGTTTTCAGAGCTCGCCAATTCTACCTTGTGATGCCGATATGCCCTTCTAGGTCACTGCATCAGTTTTTGAGAAGCAGACATTGACAAGTTTTAAGGTTCATATAATTTTTCAGCCAGGCTGCGACAGGGTCAAACTCCACTCCTATTTCTATTCCGACAGAAGCAACTTTTGTATAGTATATATAATAAACAATTTTTTCTCAGTATAAATGTATTATCCGTAAGAATGAAACAAGCCCGTCCGTTTCTGTGAGATAAATTCTGTAGATATGTAAGAATTCTGGATTTAAAGACACGACTACCAATCATTTGGTCGTGATTTAAAATCACGATAGGGGAGGTTAGTTCTTATTCTTGATACAGTAGAAAAATAAAAGTCACCCCCGGGTTTGGATTGGAGTTGGACAAAAAGATGACCCCCACAGAAAAAGGAATTAGCGTTATAATATATGAATTTTGACCCTTTTCATTTTTATTGAAACTTCTTTGATCTAACTCTCGAGCGTGCGAGCGTGCGAGTTCCTGGCAAACACTAGCGTCCCTTTATGTATGGTTCTATTTTCCTCTGCACCGTATTCCCGGTGCAGAGATATTGTCTCACTTTAACAATTTTTGTTCATATTGTACATGGCATTTTACGAAGAAGACTCGCCCTTGTTAACCCTAGCAGCTGAGCACACAAGCAACAGAGACTCTTCAAGAGTCAAGACCACCGACCGATATCATCGTTGTGTCAATTTTGACAGTTTGATCTCCAAAGCCGATTGACAACCGATAATGGCCAGATCTTGGTTTCAATTCTATTCACCCAAAATCCAACATGGCTACTCACAAAGAGCCCCGTCTTTCCTTGCATTATCCCCTAAAGTATGTACATATATATATATATATATATATATATATATATATATATATATATATATATATATGTGTGTGTGTGTGTGTGTGTGTGTGTGTGTATGTGTACGTGTTTGTGCATGTGTGTGAGTGCAAACGAGTAAGGGAGCTGTTCTTTGAGGAAAGGCTCCTGAACAATGCTGATGGGGTTTTAGTTTGTGTAGAAGTAGAAATGACAACACCTACTTTCGGTGGAGGGTCAGGCTTCTCTTTTCATTACTAAGACCTTTGTCGCAAGAGACGTGACTTGGCCTGCATATTCCCGTCAAAGTATACACACACACACACACGTAAATATATATATATATATATATATATATATATATATATATATATATGTGTGTGTGTGTGTGTGTGTGTGTGTGTGTGTGTGTGTGTGTGATATATGCGTGTGTGTGATATATGCGTGTGTGTGATACATATATATGTGTGTGTGTGTGTGTGCATAGAAGTGTGTATTTGTTTATTGACAACCTACCTATATATTATTATTGTATTCATCAGAAAGATAGATAGGTATACTTTGGTTCTGATAGAGATAGACAAACAGCAATAAACTTGAACAGATTGAGACAATTAGATATATAGATTCATAGATACATATATAGATGTGGGCAAATATCCTTTTCATTTTGTTTATTTCTTTTCTCTCATATTTCTCTGCTTCTCTCCCTTTCTTTGTCAATCTCCCTTTTTCAGTTTCCTCTTTCTCTCACTTTTTTCTTTTCTATTTTTCTCATCCAGCCCCTCATTTGTTTCTTAGGTACACTGGAAATAGCGTGAAATGATTCTCATAAAAAAAAATCCGTTCATATTTTATACTTGCTGATGTACCCGCCAACGCAGGGTAATATATTTAAGGATTAAAAAAAGGACTGAAGCATTCAGACTTGTGAAAAAAATTCCTCATCATTTTTGGCTTGTTAAAGAATCTCCCTTCACTTGTGGCCCCTCAGAGGTGGAAAAGTTTCCTTTCACTTTTGACGCCACAAGAGGGGGAAAAGGTTCCCTTTCTCTATTGACTGATTAAGGGGGAAATGCCTCACTTCACTTTCGACCCCTTAATAGAGGAAAAGTTTTCCTATATTTTGACCCCTCGAATGGGGAAAAAGTTGCCCTCCACTTTTGACTCCTTGAAAAGAAAAAAGTTGCCTTCCACCTTGAACTTCCCATAGAATTGTATATAAACAAAAAAGAAGATAATTATATGTATATGCGCGTGTTGAACGCGAAGAGTCCATTATAATTTCATTGTAAATAAAACCTTTTTTCACAATTCATCAACATTTCTCACTTTAAAGCCTTCTCAAAGGTCTATCGTGTGAGCATGTCGAATTTGGCTGGCCTACGCCTATATTTGTGGTTTCTAAAGCGTGACAGACAGACGATATGGCACTTCTCACTTATATATACAGATAATTGTTGGTTTGATTTTCGTAATGCCGTCAGAAAGAAGTGAAGGAAATTCTGAAAATTATTTTGTTCAAGTGACATCTTTAGTAGCACAGTAATAATAAATAAACAAATTTGTTCTCCTTTTCGGCGATCGTACAACTTTATTGAATTCGTTTTGTTTGAACACCAACGTGAAGATAACAAAACAATACCTTACCAGGAATTATGAAGCGTTCCCCATCCAGTTTGAAAGCAGCGTTGGCATGCAACAAATTGAATGAAGTAGTATGTTCACCGAAAAGAAAGACAAATATATACATATCAAAAAGTATTTGTGTACAATACATAGGACTGGGGGTATTGATGTTTGAATACAGTGGTGTTTGTAGTCGGTAAAATGTAAGGATGAAAATTAAAGGAGAAATTAGAAAAAAACAATGCTCGATATGCTTATAGTATTGGTGCTTTTCATCGTAGCATTTTGGGTCGATAAACTCTTCTTCGTCATCATCATCATCACCATTAGTTTTACTCCATGTTACAATCCTTGCTTTTCAGATTAAGCATTTTCACTATTGTATTATTATTTCGTTATTGCTACTTTCAGTCTCAACAGGCTGGGTTGATACACTCTTTATTGTAAGTATCTTCATAATCGCTAGTTTCTTTCCATCTTTGTATTATTGCTTTTCATCTCAACACTCTGGATCGATGCACTCGTACACAGGTCTCCGCGGAAGCTATTTCGTACAGAATGCTTCAGCAAACGGAATGCCTAATCTACAAATCTAATAGAAAAAACTTGTTGCAACTACGTAGAAGAATAAAAAAATAGCGTAGAGAATTTGAGAGGAAGAGATGACAGAACCATTGAAGATTATGCTCTGCTGGAGACTTTCTGAAGCCGGACTGATTCAGACGACATTCGGGGGAGACGGGCTATCGTAGCATGCCATCAGTATGCCAAGTGAGTTCGAAAAAAAAATGTATTTCTGATTTTGAACTATCTGAGGAAACGAATCTCCATGAAATCCTCCAAAGAAGAAGAAATCAAATGTAGAATCGACCTAGGTTAGCAAACCTTTGGTAGAACAAGCCCAACAATCAAGAACAAAATAATTTGTCAGTCATCAACCAATGCATTTTTCAGATAGTGACTTATGGAGCTCATCCTTGGAACTTGACCCAAAGATTGGCTCTCAAACTAAGAACCATGCAACCAAGAAAGGTTCATGCTCAACATTGGATGGTGATATCATTAGACAGCACGATATGTTGGAGAAAAAAATAGGAGTCAGTGATATCATGGAATCCATTGGAAAACTCAAATAGCTGTGGACTGGTCATGTTGCAAGAATGATAGACAAACAATAGACATCACGACTCACAACGTGTATCCCAAAAGATTATATACAGGAATATAACCAGCAGAAAATAAGATTATGTGACGAACAAAACCGCGATAGAGAGATCCGATGAATCTTGGGCAAGGTCTATGTCCAACGATGGCTGATGATGATGATGATGATGATGACTCTTTATATACATGCACACACACATACGTTATTATATCTTCGAATGGATAAGAAGGAAGCCACCTCGCACGATCAATTATCAACAGATTCAAGTGTAAGTAGTACACGTCGGTCATTGATAACTAAGCTGAAAAGACAAGTTCAGCCAGAAGAAAAGAAGTCTATCGGTCAGTCAGTAAGCTTCATTGTGCCATCCTGTCCCCCCACCCTAATCCACCGAGAGGCATGCGACGCACCCCTTGGGCTGAAAAATATAACAACTGACTAGATCTATCAAGTCGAACGATTTTTTGATCTTATACAAGAATAAGGGGAAGATACACGGTGGCACGGCGTATACCTACTTCTCAATTTCCATATTTTTTCATATTCAGTGTCTACATATGGAAATATTACTATACCTAGTTCCCAAAACAAAGCCTTACCGTATACCTTGTTCTCAAAACCTATATCCATCAATGATCTTATACAAGGATGAATATCCTTTTCCATTTGGTAAAGGGTAAATCTACGAATACGTAGTTCTGTGGAAAAAAAATCCCCCACTTTCGTAAAAAGCGTCACATTTATCCAGATTCGCCCCGAAGGGGGGTAATCCAAGCTGTATCACAGGCATTGGAATAGCATCAAATCTTAAATTACTAAGAACGGCAGCTCGCATTTACCATTAGCTTTGTGACAGATGAGCACAAAAAACGTCTTCCATCTATGCCATGACTATGATAGAAAACTACACACTTTTTTTTTTTGCTGTCGTAGTTGACGACCTGAATTACTTAATGAATAATAGACGAGGGTGTGAATTGAATTAAAGCCAGTTTCGCTTCGCTTGGATCAGTAAATTATCATTATAGCCCATGACATTCTTGTGGTCTCTTGAGACTCTGCCATCAGACCTGCTCGATTTCCAAATTTGATACAATGCTAATGCCTATTTTGGCCAAGTCTCTAGGATGAAATTTGGATTCTCTCTCCTTCTGATCAAATTTGGCAACCCTGGTACTACATGCACAACAATGTTGCAGAAATCCTTTCCATTTGTGCCATTGGTAGAAAATTTTATCAACAACAATCCAACAATCCCTTCATCCGGGTCAAAATCAATGAACTTTTGCACCAAATATAAAAACAATTTGTAAATAACTATTAGAGGATATGCCCGAATTAGATATGACTTTGAAGTTAAATTTAATCATTAAATAAGCCTTAATCCTTGAGACATGTTTCGCTGTTTATAAGCATTCTCAAACTGAATGATATGAAAATACAAATGAGTGGAATTCGATAGAGAGGGGGATGGAGTGGGCATGACTGTATTTGTAAGGAAACTTGTCTATATGTCTGAGCTTAGTGTTAGCAGGGAGTAGATGTGGTGAGGGAGTGTGTATTTATTTGCAAGAATATGTATGTGTAAAAAATCTAGCCTTGCCGCTCATTGTTACTGGTCATGTTATCGGTTGCACGAAACTTGTGAGCTTTTGCCAGATTAAGCTTGATAGACATTGCAGCAAGAACATTCATAATCTTGCAAAATCTATGTGCTGACACAAAATGGAATTATGAAATATACAAAAATATACAAAAGGAATGATATATATATATATATATATATATATATATATATATATGTGTGTGTGTGTGTGTGTGTGTGTGTGTGTGTGTGTGTGTACTGTTATGAGGTGGTTTCCGAGTCGTTTTGTTAATTTTCAGGTTTCGCACATATCATGCATTGATTGTATACTTTACCTTCCAAGCTTATTAGCAAATTTCTCTTCGGTATGTCTCTATTTTATCAAATGCTTTCTAGACAATCGTTATGCTCCATCTCATTTCATTTCCGTGGTCTTTCTCTGGATTTATTGCATAACCTAGGTTAATGTATTCTTGAACTTATTCTAAAGCTTCACCCTCCATTCTAAGACCGAATAAGGTTTCACCAACCTGAATGCTCACCAAAAAATAGTGGCAACAGATGATCTCAATGTGCCATTAACTTCCCAAATCTCAAATGACAGCAAAGCCTTATATATATCATCCTCATCACCTCCCTCACCATCATCATCTAGTCCACTGCTGGATAAAGACAGTGCTTTTCATAAGAATTTGAACACACAAACATTTTGCTTCTAATCGCTTGGTTTTGTGGGTTAAAAAAGGAACTATATGCAAAGAGAACCGAACTTTTTTGCATTCAATAAAACAAGGCATGCTTTTAGTCATATTTTGTGGTTCTAAATACTGAATTTCTGGGAAATATTTTTTTGTACAGAATTACGTCGTTGAATGAAAAAGAGCAAGTTCAATATCCTTCTTAATTCGTCTTCAGAATCGATCAAGAAGATTGAATAAACGAATTCACCTTGCTATATGGAAGAATTGCCAAATGTTGAAATACTTATGAATAGGACCTTTATATAAACGATAGTTAATTTATATCCGGCTTCGTACCAGTCTTAGCTGAGCATGATCCCCCTCCCCTCTCTGACTCATTCTTTCTTTCTCTCTCTCATTCTCTTTATCTCTCGGTCTGCTCTCTCTCTCTCTCTCTCTCTCTCTCTCTCTCTCTCTCTCTCTCTATCTATCTATCTATCTATCTATCTATCTCACTTTCTTCACACATACAGGCGCGCACACACACATATATTTCAGCCGATTTTGCTCTGCCGCACGGTTGTCGGAGAGTGTGAGCATATATATATATATATATATATATATATATATATATATATATATATATATGTGTGTGTGTGTGTATGTGTGCATATACATATATGATAGATAGATAGATAGATAGATAGTGAAAGAGAGAGAGACAGACAGACAGACAGACAGACAGAGAGACACAGAGAGAGAATAGAAAAAGAAGAGCAAAGGTGTTTCGTTGTCGATAGTAAATCCAGTCCGTCGTAGAAACCAGATCAGAGGAGATTGCGGAATTTCGACATAGGTAAGGTAGTTTTTCATTGTGCGCCATAGATCCATATGTTGAAGGTTTCACTTTTTACGGCGTTAGAGACGCCGTGGTGGGTCTCGACTGGGCAGGTAATGTTAGCTGGTGGTCCGGAAGAACTGTGTGGGAGGCGGTCACTGTTCGTCTGATCAGCCGATGGACAGTGTGATTAGCTGATTGTTTGGGGGGAGGGGGAAATTTCTGTTCACATTGTTTGCGCTTATTTCATGGCCCTTAAAAAGAAACAGGCAGACAGAAAATATTTTTTTATATTTCAGCTTACGAGCATGTATATGAAAGTCTGAGCTTGTGTGTGTGCATGTGTGTGTGTTTGGCCGTGTGTTTTCATGACCTCATACCATTAAGAATTGCTTGCGTGTGGATGTGTGAGAAAGCAGTGGTGGGAATGAGGGGGTAAGCAGGGGTACAGCGTATACCTACTTCTCGATTTTTGTATGTTCAACGTCCATAAAGAAGACATTACCGTATACCTAATTCCCAAAACCCATTTCAATTACTGCAAGAAAAGACTTGAAATTATCAGCCTCCTCAAAATATACGGAGTTTAGCTTAGTCTGGCACAAGGTGACAATGGTGAGGATCGAACTCACCACACTTCTAATATTCTGCACGACTAATTTCTTAACTCAGTACGCGCTGTTTGGGTATTTACTGAACCTAGCTTAGCTTCGTCTGGTGCAAGGTCAGATCGTGTTGTTCCGGTCTTCCATACAGGGAGAGTCTGTCTGCCTTGAAAATCAGCATTCGAAATGTTGGCTATTTACATTGTTCGAAAATAGATAAGTGGAATATATATATATATATATATATATATATATATATATATATTTATATATATATATATATATATATATATATATATATATATATATCGAATCACGGTAGCCCCAGGAATTGCTCGCCCGACCAACCACCCAACATTCTTCTTTCTTCGCTCGTAGTGTCTGAGTCAGCTTTTCTATGTGTGTGTGTGTCCCCCTTGGCACTCCTGGTTACATTTTAGGGTGTTGTATCCTCGAACATCTTCATGAGTACACCATTGGGCACCACCAAAAATCTTGCGTTGGTATTTTTTAGATAATTTCAGATAAAAGATCTATTTTTTAACGAAAATTTTATATTACATTTTGATTAATCGGTATCGGTATACGTGTGGGCTACGGTGATTCATGAATGCGACGTGCAGACATATATGTATAATGAATCTACAAGTTGACGACCTTTATCCGAATTGTAAATTTTAAATAAGCCCTTCCTGTGATTCGAACATTTCCCGGTGACATTACTGTCACTCATGTCAAAGAGGTAAGCTCAAGGAGGTTGAAAAAGTTGATGACCGTGGGGTTCTGGTGTGAACGAATTCCGAAAAGGATACGTAGATCAGTTTTATACGAAAACACTTGGGGGGGGGGGCTGATTTACACACACACACAAGTGTGGGCGCGAAGAAACTCCCCTAGAAAGATAAAAAAAAAATGCCACTTGATCTGACCCGTAGCCATAACTTTCGACCTTTCCAATAAAAATTCAGTACTCACTAAATTTATAGATAAAACCGAATCTAAAATGTGTATGTCGATCAACTCGTTCATCGTTATCAAAAAAGAGAATGTACATGTATAAGGGGAGACGGGGGGCGTGAGGAACCTTGTAGAGGGAAAAGCTAAAAGAAAAGAGGTAACTAAAGATGGTGGTTATCTCCTGGTGACCCACGGATGAGAAGTCGACACCTTTGCTACCTTGTTGATATCGACTACTACAACTCAACATTAGTGAGAAGGGCTGGGGTGAAGACTGAGAAAGGTTGCGATTACCTGAACACAGTGTGTGGTCCGTTTGGGGAGAGATAACTTGATAAGATTGTAATATTCGATCGGTTTGCCTCGATAGGCAGTGGAGTTTGTTATGATTTTTGTCGAAATCCGAAGTTGGAGTTGACTTAATTTTTCTACCGTAAAAATAACAAGAACGAGAAGAACAATCTTCACCAAAATTAGGGATGTAAACCGATACGTAAAATTCACATTCCCCTACCGTGATTTGAACTCGCGATCAACTGATTGCTAGGTGATTGTCTTGCTGGGCTACATTGACAAGTACATTGACGAAAATTTATCCAACGGATATGCAACAGGCTTATTTCATTTATACAAAAAAATATGTTTTTTTAATTATTGCTAATTACAAAAGTAGCAGTTGAGATACTTATTAAGTTATTTATTAGATAGATATCGCTCGCTACGTTTGGGGTCAAACAGCAAAGATCATAAATGTACAATACCCAAACAAACTAATACAATACCTTAGAACAATTACAAATCACATAACTACACATTCCATAACCTAATCAAGTAACTGAAGAAAATGATCTCGAGTGATCGTAGACGAACAGCTAAACTTGAATAAACATATTAATGAAAAGATCAAAGAAGCAAATCAGATGCTTACCATAATTCGAAACACATTCCGACACATGGATACCACTCTATTCAAATTGCTCTAGAAGACCCTGATCAGACCATATGTAGAATATACAAGCAACATCTGGTATCCACACACCCTAAGATACCAAGAAATGCTTGAAAGGCTATAGAGAAGATATATCAGACTGGTACCACAACTAAAATACCTGCCATATGAAGACAGACTCAAATTTTAACGGCTTCCCACTCTACAATACAAAACGTTAAGAAGTCTCCTGATGCGCATTTACAAAATGACACACAGCATGGTAGGAATGGATACTCACTGGAAGATATGCAAACAAGAGTAAATCCGTGCAACACAAAACACTAAGAACATAAACAGAGATCACAGTCGCAAATACCAAATACTACACCATCCTGGTATTAGAGACAAATTTATGACGTCAAGATCTTTTTCATCCTGAACTCCTTATCAAAAGAAACCATCAACTCTACTTCTATTAACACGTTCAAAAACAACCCATCAGGAGAAACTGGCTAACCACACAAATACATAAATTTCTAAAATACTCACATCTTAAATACTAACTCCGATTACATTCGTTTGCTGTATCTTCAGTTTGTAATAATTATAATATTATTTGATATAATTAAGCTTTGTTAGACAAAGGAAAATATCCGTTGAAAGCGCAGTCAGGGTCGACCTCGTAACCAACGTTCTACGAGTCCAGATATTTGACTAAGTTAACTTTTCCGAAAGGTTTATTCATTGTACATCTTTTACATTGTTCAGAGAAGAAGGGTCGAATTGAAATACAAACACGAAAAAAATTTGCTGTGTCCTACACCATGTCGATATTTTGCAAGTGAGATAACCAGGATAAACACTGCACATGAAAAAAATAGATGAACTTTATTATTTAATCATTTGATTTTAATTCGAGGAAATTTTGTTTTGTATTATTACAACAATATATTGTTTTTATTAATCACAAAAACACTGTTTTCTTCCCTAAAACGAGAACAATCTTCACCAAAATTAGGGATGTAAACCGATACGTAAAATTCACATTCCCCTACCGTGATTTGAACTCACGATCAACTGATTGCCAGGTGATTGTCTTACTCGGCTACATTGACAAGTATATCGACGAAAATTTACCAAACGGATACGCACAGGCTTATTTCATCTATACAATAAAAATATGTTATTTATTATTACAAAAGTTGCATCAACCATCTCCAACCGGAATAGAAGTTGGAGTGAGGTTTGACCCTGCATCAGGCAGTCTTGTTAGTAGTTCATTTGTTTTTCAACACGTTGTTGTTGAACTCACGACCAACTGATTGCCAGGAGATTGTCTACATTGACAAGTCTTAGATATTAACGAAAATTTGTCATTAAGAAATCTGAAATGCCTAAATTAGTACCATGGGTAATCATTGTTGTCAATTGCTACCCCTAGCCTAATGCTAAACATTAACCATAATACTAACCTTAAATTGTATCCTTTATAATTGAATAAAATTTAATCAAGTCTTTAAAAAATTCTGTTTAAAATGTCAATGTTTTCTGCTTTCATTTGTTCCATAACAAGTCATCTACAGCAACTAATCGTGTTTAATGAGAATTTAACTCATTTGCAAAATATCAAAATAATGTTTTGGTGAACATATTATAAACAATAACCAAATGTTTTTGTCTCCATTCCCCTAATGCTCCATGGAGACCCAATCATTGTTTGTGGCAAGTGTTAGTTTCAAGTTTACCCCCTCGATTGATCAATGCTGACTGTTTTCGTATAATTTTCTCTCTCTCTCTGTTCTCATCTAATTTTCGGCAGTAAACAAACTGAGAACCATGCAACATGTACAGGAGAAAATTGTGTTCAACATTACACGGAGAGATCACAAGAAAGCATGATATATTAGAGGAAAAACATGTCAGAGATTTCGTAGAACCCATTAGAAAACTTAGATGACAATGGATTGGTCATGTTGCAAGAATGCCAGACGACTCACAATACGACTCCTCGGAGATAAAATGCGAAACTGACGTCGACAAAAATAAAATGGTATGGTGAACTAGACACGATCAGAAAGTACTGGCTCCACGACGCCCGTAATAGACCTTCTTCGGGATCCACCACAGAGAGAGGGGGGTCTAACGAATTCCAGAGAAGAGGTATGTCCAGCGATGGACGCTAAAAGGAGGAGGAGGAGGATGATGATGATGATGATGATGATGATGATGATGATGATGATGATGATGATGATGATGATGATGATGATGATGATGATGATGATGATGATGATGATGATGATGATGATGAACCATTAGCTGTGATATTCCTTTGGGGAGGGGACTGTAGACCGTGTTAAAGTGGCCATGATATCTTGAAAATGTTTGGGTGTTCAATCATGGTCAATGCATTGAGTAGATGGATTCCCATTGTCGTCCAGGATTCAGTTTTGATTTCAATCGAGAAATGGATCACATCTGTTCCGCAACAATAGTAATGAGTGAATTTGGAAACTGGGATTTTTCTGATTTTTGGTTCACTTCACGTAGCACCTTCTTTTCCAAGTTTCATCACTTTTCCAATTTGCTTCTAATGTTCTGGAATTGTTGAGGCTGAAATCTCTAATTCTGGGAGCTATTTCTCGGACGATATGTTGAGGTTTTCCTTCCACTAACTTTTTAAGTTGATCATTTGTGACCGTGACAGAGCGATCTCTGTTCTCTTCATTTTTGAGAATAATCTGCTTCGTCTTCAAGAGGAGACATCAGTTAGTGTCTGGAGCTTCTATGTCCCGGAAAAATCATCCTGAGGCAGCGGAAAGAAACATATGAAGAGAGAAATGAATCACTGGACTTACCTTGGCTCAGATACAAAAGATTGAGAATGGGCATGATTGAAACATTCGAAATCATAAGCAAAATGTACAAAACAAAATTTACTCCTAAGATGGAATCAAAAGAAAACCTGACAAGGACGTGAGGAGACGAAAATGATGAGATGTAAAACAGAGCTTAGAAGAAACTGCGCATTGTGTCAAGTGTGAACATATTTAAGAAGGGAATGGGTGAGAGTCAGACCGTTTATGACAAACAACGAGACCGGCGTCTTGAGTAGAGGGGTGACTCATTCCCGCAGAAAGGACAAGGCCAAGGATATGGAGTCGAAATCCAATCTAATCTCCATCAGGGAACTTCGGAAACCAACGGCATACTGTTCGTTCTGGAGTAATAAATGTCACCTTCAGTTTGAACAATGTTATAGCCATTCTTGCCTGGATTGAGTGATATGTTAGAATTTCAAAATCCCTCTGATTTTTGTTTTCTTCTCGTAGAGGCAGATTTTGGTTTCTGCTTACTATTTGCAATTTCACACCAGTTACCTGGTGGTTACCGCTGGAAGTTGAGTGACAGCAAGTCTCCTCAAGTCCCCAACCCTATTATTATTATTATTATTATCATCATCATCATCATCATCATCATCATCATCATCATCATCATCATCATCATTATTATTATTATTATTATTATTATTATTATTATTATTATTATTATTATCAGTTTTCTCACCAGTTGCCTGGTGGTCACTGTCTCCGACCTTCTTCACCTATCACAGCTTCGCTGTGGTTCGTACCTCTACCACCATTTGTGGTGTGTGTTGTGCTTTTGATTTGGGTTCTTTCCTCCTCTCTCTTCATCTTTTCTCTGTTAGGTCACCAACAACTGGGGTCGTAGATCTCATATTTCTAATGCTTTTTCAGTATTCATGCTGTTCCCAGCAGTGCTGTGGTCTGTATAGTCTCGATCCCTCCTTTTATCCCTAGCTCCTCCTATCTTACTCTCAGTGTCTTTGGTACGGGTCTGAGTGCACCTACTATAACTGGTACTACTCTGACTTTGATGTCCCACACCTTCTTCAGCTCTCTTGCCAGGTCCTGGTATTTTTCCGGCTTTTCATTCTCTTTTTTATTTGCTCTGTGGTCCGCAGACCCGACCACGTCTATTATTTGGTAGGTTCTCCTCTTTTTGTCCTCCATTACTAGGTCCGGTCTTCTCGCTTGGATGCAGTGGTCAGTTTAGCTGTTTAAATTCCAAAATAATTTGTGCTTTCCATTCTCCAGGGCTGACTCCGGTTTATGCTGGTACTACTTTTCTGCATGGTTGAATCCCATTCGTTTGCTCAGTTCCCAGTGTACCACTGTTGCTTCTCAATCGTGTCTGTGTTATAATTCCTTCTAGGCTAGTTGACTATATGCACTGGTTATGCAGTTTACGGTCTCGCCCCTTTCTCAACATAGGTGGCATTTTCAGTTTGTTTTGGTTCTGCCAATTTTCACCTTGATATATTTTGCCCTGATGCATTTGTTTTGGGATGCCACGATAAGCGATTCTGTCCCTCTCTTCAGGTTTCCTTTTAGTAGCCATGTCCCTGATTTTTCCTCACATTTTGTATAGGTCTTTTGAATTCCCCGTATAGTTTTCTCTGTTCCTATTTTTCTTGGATTATCGAGATTTGCATTGAAATGAGCTTGGAGAATAATGTTCTCTTGACCAGAACAGATCTTTATTATTTTTGTTCTGTTTAATTAGTTTTTATATTCTTATATTATTCATTGAATTCAGTATTTTCATTGCGTCATCCATTTAAAAAAAAGACTGAAATTTTATTTTACTCCGTCAGTTGGATGAATAAAATTCTACTTTACTTAGCGTGACAGGCGACATCTGCACATTACTAATCATTACATGAATGAATTATTATTATTATTATTATTATTATTATTATTATTATTATTATTATTATTATTTGCCTGGTGGTAACCGCTGGAGTTTGAGTGACAGCAAGTCTCCTCAAGTCTCCAGCCCTCCTCTCCTAGTACTCATAGGTCGCAGTAATTCTACGATTTACAGTTTCACACCGGTTGCCCAGTGGTTATCGCTGAGGGCTGAGTGACAATAAGTCTCCTCAGGTCTTCAGCTAACGTCTCCTCTCTCTTTCGCGTATCATGACAGAGCTACAATTCGTTGCAGTACTTATATCTCTAGCACCTTCCTCAGTATCCGTGCAGTTCCCAGTAGTGCTGTGGTCTGTACGATCTCAATCCTTCCCCTAATCCCGATCTCCTCTAGTCTCTCCCTCAGCGTTTTGGGGACAGTTCCTAGTGCGCCCACTATGACCGGTACTCCCCTGGTTTTCATGTTCCACATCTTCTTTAACTCTATTGCTAGGTCCTGGTATTTTCTCGTTTTTCACTCTCCTTCTTTTTAACTCTATGGTCTGCAGGTACAGCAACGTCTACTATTTGGCAGGCCTTACTTTTTTTGTCTACTATTACTATGTGATACGAGCGTCAACTTCGTTCCATAATTTTTTCACTTCTATAATCTTAAGATATTCATCTCAATTTTCACTTTCTCTCAGTTTCAATCTGTGGTCTTTTGGGACAGGGAAATCCACTATCTGGCTTGTTTTTTTTTTTGTTTTTTTGTTTTTTTGTAGTTATTCATGACAACTAGATCTGGACTTCTTGGTTCGATTGGGTGTCCGGTTTGAATCTCCAAGTCCTAGAGGATTTTATTTGCGATTTCATTCCACTGATACCCGATGGCCGTCACTGGGAATCAAGTGACAGCAAGTATCTACAACAATCCAGAACTTTCTTCGGTATTCTCACCGACTGCTGGGGTTTGAATAATCTTGATTTTCCCCAAAAAAATCTCCTATTCTTTAAATTTGACTCCAGAGCTCCCCTGGGAGGCGCTGATTTGTTCCAAGGGTGTGTTAAAGTGATTAGAACCTTAAAGAGGCGTTTGAACTTCTGGATGGGGCGTTGAGGAGATTACATAAACATCTATAATTCTGAATTACAAATGACTTTTGTTGAGCAGTATCTGCTTAGAAATTCATTTATGAACTTGATATAACAGTTTCCTCATTAAAACCTTCGAACTTAATGTGGATGATTTTTTCTTTATAATGTCTCTAAAAATGTGTGCACTTCTCATATTTAAACTACTGGGAAACGTTGACGAACATGCCAGATCAGTTTTCCTTACTTGAAATAAACAATATGTCCCTTGCAACCAACCAAAGAAACAATAAAAAATAATTTAAAACAAACAAACAAATAAACAAACTCAAAATACGTCTGAACTCCAAGTTACGGATACACATTACTGTGTAGTCCATAACTAATTATTTTATTCCCAGTTGAAAGAACATGGGATTTGAGATTTAATATATCTGAATAGCCGGTAGAATACATTTGTTTTCGATTATCATAAGACTTTGAAATTAAACAAGATAATTACACCAGGTCATTAGTATTAATAACCAGGTTGAGTAAAGAGACAAAAATCACGCACTAAGATCTCTAGCTTTGGTCAAAAGAAAATATGTCATTCTTCAGCATTACAATGCAGTGGCTACGGCATAAATAAAAAAAACGGCATATTTAATTTCAACAGAAATAATGAAAAATAGAATTATGAATTATAAATGTAACAGAAAATACTTATCCAAAATCTGGTCAAATAATTACTTCAAATGATGAAATGGTGGAAAACACAGCAAAAATAAATCATTAGACATATTAAAAGCAAATGTTGTTTCCAACGCCTTGAATTGATTGATAGATGTTCTTGCGGCCTTCGTCATAATCTTTGCGTAGATTCTTCAAATGTTAATGAAGATCAATCCATATTCCGTTTCTCCTTTTCTCTGAGAGCGGACCAATTTCATTTCGTGTGAAGGTCGCCTGTTAGAAAAGGTTGCTTAAAACAATTGAACAAATAAACTACACTAAACTATTGATTTAATACAATTAGTGGGACCATTAAAACAAATAAGATAATTGCGACGAACAGCTGCTTTGATTAAATGTGACATTTTTTTTCCGAGTTTTACTCTTGTGCCATTTTAACCTATTTCATTTTTACCGATGGCATTCTTGCAATTGTAACATTTGACAAAGAATCCAAATTCCGACTGATACTGTTTGTGTAAACTTTGCATCGTGCCTTTGGCAATGTATGAATCTACTTTTCACTGCATCATGTGCCGTCACCTGATATTTTGATAAAGGTTTTGTCACTGGCATGCTAATGACAGATTAAAAAACGGATGCATGAACAATTGTGCAAAATACTCTCATGAATAACCCTAGCCCTAACCCTATGTTACTAAAGAGGCAGACCTTATTTTCTGGGTCTTTGCTTCACATCACAGCCAGAAATACATAACATTTGCTTTGCTTTACAATAGAGCCAGAAATTCACAAATCCAATTTGTCTCACACTATAGCCAGAAATACACAAAATTTCCTTTGCCTACATTACAGCCAGAGATTCATAGAAATTCAATTTGCCTTACATTACAACCAGAAATATGCAAAATTCGAAAGGTTTGATCATGACACCTGTGGCTTCGTATACAATTCCCCAGTCAGTTTAGAATATACACATAGTTTGGGAAGGGCTGAAGAGCGACTCTGAGGACAAGGACAGAGGTAAGACCGTGTAGGTCCCTAATCCTTAGAGCACAGAGAGACGTGCCACCTGCTCAGATTTGTGATTGTGGACAGGGTTGCCCCACCTGCGTCATGTTGACTGACACGTGCAGAGCAGGAAGGGCGAACGCGTTTAGTACAAATAAGCAGCGCTTGAACACTTTGTCGCTTTGCCTGACATTTCGACCAGCTCAACTACAAAGTTTATTCACTTGTAGAGAGTTATCTCTTGTCATCAATTCGTCTTTTTTCTTCTTCCCAAAAAACAACTATACACTAAAACATATACACGCCTATGTATAAAATGCATTGAGTATCCGTATATATATATATATATATATATATATATATATATATATATATATATATATATTGCATTTTCCAGTGAGTACACAAATACTACATTCTAATTCAAGGCCGAGGAGCAACACTTCGATCTTTGACAGAGCGCACAGATACGCTCATCCAAAACAGAAGTTCCAATCCTCACATAAATAATCTCATAATTTTTACCAATACTATACTAATATATATATATATATATATATATATATATATATATATATATATATATATATATATATATATATATATATAGTACTGGAAACTTCCAATTTTTTTTTTACTGCTGAAAAGTAAATCTTATATACTCCGAAAGCATCCGTGACTACGTGCTACGCAAGTCATCTTTCATCCAATCGGTGTTATTTCAATGTATTGTCACATTACTATTTCAAAATAATTTCAAGATTTTGTTCAAAGTCATTTAGTTTTGGTTTCATGTATATTTTTCGTGGGGGTGTCTTCAATCGTTTATTCTACATAAGCTCTCTAAATAAAATGATACATTCACGAGAGATCATTTCAAATAGACTTTCAATGTAATATAAAGCATTTCTAATTCTTTCAGTTGGATTATATGTCCATTTCTTAATAATATGATTGTCTGCTTTGAGAAGCAAATAGAGCCGATATAAATAGTAAATGAACAAAATAAGAATGTGGTGGTAGAGCAGTTATTTGGGCCTCTGCATTACTTGTTTAGCTCAATGGTAAAAGCAACGCTACGTCAGAGCGGCAACCTATCGGTTGCAATTTCGATTCCTGCAGCACCCCTATTTTCTTTAATTGTTTATTCTATTAATGCTGTCTAGGCCAAATGATACATTCACTGTGCAATAACGGTAGATCATTTCGATGCACACACACACACACATATATATTCTAAAAATAGCTTGCCATGTCTGCTTTGGAAATCAGCATTCAAAATTCTGGCTTTTTACCTGGGCTCGAGCACATAACTACCTCAACCACGAGGCAGGCCACTATATATATATACATATGTGTGTGTATGTGTGTTGGATATTATACATCCACTGCTAGACAAATGCCTTCCACGTTCCCTTCCATGACGAATACGATTGTGCTCTCTATGCTAATCTGATTTGACTCTCAGTTTGTTTTGTCTGTCTACATGTCTTGCATCCATATGCCATCTCTGATGTTATGCATTCAAGGTAATATTGCAAGGTGCTTTTCAATATGTCTCTATTTATCCCAAATGCTTTCCAGCCAATCGTTATGCGACGTTTTTATTTTTCTTTCATAGTCTTTCTCTAGCTTTATTAGCTGACATAGGTAAACGTATTCCTGAACCTTTTCTACCCCCCTCCCCCATGAGTATGTGTGTGTGTGGCTGTCTGTCTGTGCGTGTGTGTATATATGCATTGGTGTGGATTTCTTTATGTATCTAAATTGATAGAGAAGGAGCTAGAGAGAAGGAGTAGAGAGAGTGGAGAGAAAGAGAGTGATTTGTTACACAAGACCTACTTTGGCCCAAATCCATATTTATATGAGGAACGATTTCAACTGATTTATGAGCACAGCCCACCAACTCCTGATCTCAAACGAATGTGGTGATGGCTTATTGAATCGGGATTATATCATTTCATCTATTGCGTTAAGAAGAAGACAAATGAGAATTTAATGAAACTCATCTCGATGGAAAGAGAATTATTCTGATGGGCCAACATTTAGAGGAAGACAGTTTCAGTCAGATCACCGGATAGAATTCTCATTTCCGATTTTATGTTCCAACTGAATCCAGGTGTGGTTAGTCCCTCATTAGAAATCGTCTTTTGGCAGCATGCTGAGTTGGAAGTGACCGATGAAAAAAAGGGGTGAGTTATAAATAAGTTACCTCTCATGCCTTCTGATGGGAGATGACCACTAAAAAAAGTCTGAATTTTCAACAAAACACTACCAGACACAAACTAAGATATCAAAATAGCATAAGCTTTCATTGTAAATGGACCTCCCTCTCATACAAATACACGTGCACACACACACACACACACACACACACACACACGCACACACACACACACACTAAGAAAAGAATTTTCAAAACAGGACGATAATTTTTAGATTTTCAATCCCCTAATTCCAGTAGCGATGCCTGTGCGTGCGACTCATATAATATGTGTACATATAAATACCCAATTAAGGTTTTTGAATTTATATATTTACATAATTTTGGCATCGATGGTAACGAATTCGATTAGACCACTTCATACCTAACCAGCCAGACAGACAGCCAGACCAATATGAAAACTAAAGAAACCAATGTTGACAGTTTTAATGACATTTTTAGTTGAAGGTCTCTAATATATTTGTCAGTGAGTGATCGAATTTCTAGTCTTCAAGTCCTTTGGCCATTTTATTCTTAAATACACAAACGAGGTCTCTGAATTCATCTGTATAATTTTGGCACCGGTGATAACGACTTCGATAGACCAATTTATTATCAGATTGCAGTTCTAAAGCAAATACTTTCCGGAATTTAAACGATTATTCATAATGTGCAACAACGACAGCATTTCATATAGTTTGCATGTGTATGCATCTATGTGTGCAGGTATGTATATTCCTGTTTCTCTTTACATGTACATAGTTGTACGCATTTTATGTTCATAAGTATATGAACATATATACATATATAAACACATAAATAGATAGATAGGTAGATAGATTGATGAATAATCGTAGCCCGTGCGTATGTCAGAACTAATTATTTGAACAATTATTTCAAGTTATCTTCAAAAATAGATATTCTATCAAAAATCATCTTTTAAAATACCCGCACAAGATTTTGGCATTGTTGGTCCAAGATGTGTATAGTGGTGTAATCATGCAAATTTTCGAGGCCGTAGCACCAGAAATGTGACCAAAGGCACCCGTGCACAAACGATCAAAGAGAGAAGAATCTGCAGCCCACTTGGTTTGTTGGTTGGGCGTTTTGTGGGGCTTCAGTGGTTCGATAGATACAAAAAAAGGCGAAAATAGCATTCAATCTTCGTTTAGGAAAGATTCGTAATAAGAAGGGCATGCAAACTCTTCCCCTCTCTCTCTCTCTCTCTCTCTCTCTCTCTCTCTCTCTCTCTCTCTCTCTCTCTCTCTCTCTCTCATACCCCATCTCCAGCACTTCCAGCGACTCAACCATACCATCATCACCACTTCTTAGGCAAACTTGAAGGGAAACTTTTCCTTCCCCCTTTAATGGGTGAAAAGTGAAGTAAACTCCCCCCACTCCACCTCAAAGGGATCGAAAGAGAAGGGAAAGTCCGAAAGTCAAATAACAATGCTATTTTTGCAGTTCTAGATTAACTTTTTTAAAAACGGCCTTCCATACATTTGTCCAAAATCATGTTTCCCATTTTTTCTTTTAAGTTAAACTAAATTGATTACATTTCGTGGATCTTTACACATTTTAGTCGCCAGGCTATTACTTTCTCCACCAAGATACTCACAATAGCGAATGAGATTTATAAACCGGACAGGGAAGTTTAGAATCATTCAACGCGATACGTCACACTAGGCACTCACAACTTTGGCTGCATTTTGTTGGAAGATACTGCAAACGGTACAGACACCCTAGCCAAATTGATTCTGTGATCAGATAATTAATTGTGTGACCACGACAGTGGTCGTCGATAGTTGATGGAATTATTATCAATTTACTAGGAATGTATATTCGGTTCATAAAACTATTCTAACATTTTATGACAAATAATTTCATCCGTATGAATCATAGCATCATCATTTAGCCATAAAAATATTCGATTTGAATTTCAATGACCTAATGCCATATTTTGACTGGATTGTATTTTCATCCATTGGATAATACTTCTGGTTTTGACCCGATGAAGTTTTCAGGACCTTGTATTTGCTGGAATCATTTATAGGACGAGTGGTGGTGAAATGAGTGATATTTTCAAGGTTATAGGTCTGAAGAGATCGCTGCCCCAGGAAGAAGTTTCTATCCCAGTTTGATGATCGTTTGCTGCGTCGTATTTGCAAGTGGGGTAAAGGCACTGTCATGTAACAAAACTACTATCCCTTTCACCTGCTCAGTAAAATATCATTTCTTTTATAATTACCGCACTTAGTTGATGCATGGTAAAACATTAAAGAGGAATAAAAAGGTTTTGAATTATTTTTTCAAACAAATCCTTAAAAAGCTTCTTTCGACTGACATTCATCAGAGGATGACTCGTCAGAAAATACATTTAAATATATTGTTTGTAAATAATTTGAACAAATTCTAAAAATGTCGTTTAGTACAGCAAACCGACACGTTCAAAAAATTCTTCTTTTTTTTTAATTAGAGTTGAAACTTTTCCCTTTCTCTTTTATGTTTCTATGCACCTGCTAACTACGGCAATCTTAAAATTTTCTATCACTAAAATACTTTCTTATGTCTTTTCCAATGAGTCCTTCAAACAAGTTTATTGATCAGTCTCTATTTTTTTTCTGTAAGTTCATCTGTTGTTTGAGTTGCAACTTCTTTCAAAAGTTACTATGATCCGGCTGATTTCAAATGCTGAGGACTTCCAAAGCATTTTTGTCTTTGAGCTCAAAATTCCTTCTTTTAAACTTCACGAACCATCCCCGACACATAGTTGTCCCACTGCATCTTTATTATAATAAGTGAAAAGATCGTTTTTAGACAAGGAAGTTTCCTGGTTGTTTTTTCTCTAACAAAGACTGACATTGTCATGGAGAGGTGCAGTGATTGGAAGTTCTTCTACGTGCAATGTATTCTCTTGACCTGTCACTTTCAGTCTATCATTTATTTAGCTACATGTAGTTTTCCTAGTCTGGTCAGCAGTTGCAACAAGTCTGAAATATCGGGAAATAGCTAGATAAAAAAGTCGGAATAATGATACGATGAATTTATATGAATAAAAGATTTTGTCAAAAAAAATCTGGTAACTTTTACATCAACTGAATATGATTGAATATGCAATTTGACTGAAAAGTGGATAAGGTCATAGAAATTCAAAGAAAATACTTTGATGGTGGAATAATGATGATATGAATTTATATGATTGGAAGATTTTGTCAAAAATAATTTGCACTGATCTTGTAATTTACTTTCATGGCACTCGAACTTTACAACAGAAACTTTTTTTACGATAAGTTCAAGGATTAGTCTTTAAGTAAAGACTATAAAACAGCATCAACAAACAAAACCACACACATTTCTCAAATAAAATGTCTCAAATAGTAGAAAAAGACAGAGTTATATAAGGTTTATGACTGGTGAACGAGTGTCTTCGAGAACCGGTTGACAGCGAACGCAGGTGCAACTTTACAACATGAGATTATAAAGATTTAAAAGCGGTGATTTGTAGGCCTTTATTTACGCATTAGGGGAACTTTTCAGTGATGTCGAGCCGACGTAATGAACAGTGACATCAGAGGTAAGATGAGAAGCCGGAGAGGGTCTTTTTCTTCTCTACTGCTTGTTTTGCAGAAATCAGACAATGAGCAGAGATATATGCGGTGTATGAACAAAACCGGTACTAACTTCCCTTTCCATCGTTTTTATGTCTTTGTCACAAGTCAAACACTTATATCTCTCACTCTGCTCCTTTGTTTCTATCTATATATCTATGTTCATAACTCTCAGCATCTATCTCAATACCTGTCCATATCTATCTACCTATCTATCTAAGCCTACTTGTGTCGTTCTGTTTATCTTTCAATTTATATTTGTACTCGTCTTTTCTTCCACCTACCTATCTATCTACCTATCTCTGGCCATATCTATCTACCTATCTCTGGCCATATCTATCTATCTATTTCTGGCCATATCTATCTATCTATCTATCTATCTATCTATCTATCTGTTCATATCTACTTTTCTATCTATCCATCTATTCGAGTTGTATCGTTCTGTTTATCTATCAACTTATATTTGTTCTTGTCTTTCCTACTTTTCTTCTATCTATCTATCTATCTATCTATCTATTTTTCTAAGTATTTTTCTTATATATTGGTTTGCGAGTCGACAGCAAGTTTTGCACATGTTCCTCCGATAATTCTAGTACCCCAATAAAATTGTATTTCGTAGCATTTCAAGGAATTGCCGACGTCACAACTTGAAGCAAGAACACCATTTTAACTTTATCAAACTTATCAACACGAACAAAGACAAAAAACACACACATACTACAAGAAACCGGGTGTATTCATAGTTAGACTGTGGTGGGTGGGGGTGGCGTATAGGTAGATCATGTTTGTGGTAAGCTTGGTGGCATGTGTGTCACGACTGCAGGGGAAATTTTCTGCAGGATGAGGACTGTGTTACTATTGTGGTTTGTCTTTGATGGAACAGGTATTTGAGAATGTAATTAAGGTGCAAGAGGGCTGGGTGTTGATAAGGTTGGTCTGGGAATAAGGGGCGGTAGAGTGCTGATTGATATTGTGTTTCTGAATGTTTAAGGTAATATAATCTTGATGCAAAAGTTGGTAGCATTTTTGGACGTAAATATTTTGTTCTTTTCTGGAGGCTTTTGCTGGAGACTAAATGACGGCAAGTATCCTTGCATATGTTACATCTACCTTCCTCGGTATCGTTCTTATTATTATTCGAGAGACAAAAACATAGAAGCAAGATAGATCTGTCAAAGTAATGTTGGTACTGTTATTAGACTTGATTTCTATTACCCCTTGCCTAACCCAATGTACGCCGTTACCTCCCGATCAATTCGGACGACTTATTACCCCACCATTTTCCCCTGACGGACACTTTACTTGATAACAGCAATATGGCCATTGCCGCTGTCTTTGCATTTCGACAAACTGCTGTTAGTCCCCTGATGGATGGGGTCGCTGGCCACGCCCTCGAACGGCAACGATCAGAGAAAACCAAGCCCCATAACGTTTCCCGATGCCCATTTCTGACTTCCGTATTCCTCACCCTCTAACGCTTTCTGTCGGCAATGTACAACAATATTTTGTTTTCCACGGCAAAATGTTCTGTTTTATTTACTTTCAAGTGTTATTTATTCAGATGTTTTTTTTTCTCGTTTCATTGTTCGCTAACATTTACTCCTCGAACTTTCTATTTCGGGAAAACGTAATGAATTCGTCTTATGTAGAGATAGACTTCCTTGCCTTTCTTTTTCCACGTTCCCAACGTGTTACGTTAGTTATCTTCAATTCGACCAGTGTTATTTCAACATGTTATCACTTAACTATTTCCTAATTAATTTTTAGATCTTGGTGCATGTAATTTAGCTATGATTTCCATTTATATTCGTAATTTCATTCTTTATTTTGGGGTTCATCAGCTCTTTTACCCTAGATCTGTTTCGGACATTAAAAAATCAATTTTCCTCAAAACTGAAAATTCACGTCCTCCCTTTTAGCGTAAGTAGTTCACAATTTGCTTCACTTAAGTCGCAACCGTTTGGAATTGAGTCCATTGGCAAGGAAGAATCATCAGGACACTTTCATTTCTCTCCATAAAAACAACGTTATCCAATAAGAAGAACATTCACTTGTCTAGAGCCCCAACTTAAATATATATATATATATATATATATATATATATATATATATATATATATATATATATATATATAACATTCTGTCGGATCAACGTCTTTTCTCCTCTGTGTGTGTGTGTGTTATTAAGAAATTGATATATGAATGATTATGAATTGCGTTATACTATATTGAAACTCTTATTTGAAATGATCACCCGTTGTTACACAGAGAATTTACCATTTGGTCTAGACAAGTAAAGTAAATAAAGTAAACAATTAAAGAAAAGCTGAAGGAATGGAACCTGTGATCGAAAGGGGAGCTGCTTCAACGTAGCGATGCTCTTACCATTGAGCTAAGTAGCCTCTGGTGATGCATTGGCCCAAAATAACTCTTTCAATTTCATATTCTTATTTCGCTTATGTACAGTCTATATCTGCTCTATTTGTTTCTTTCAACGCGACAATTATGTCGTTAAGAAATGGATTTATGATCTGACAGAATTATAATAAATTGCGTTGCATTATATAGAAACTCATTTGAAATGATCAACTGTTATTACACGGTAAATGTACCATTTGGTGTAGGCAACGGTAATAGAATGAATGCATTTTCTTTAATTGTTTATATAATTGTTTATCGCTTAGTCAATACTTTCTGAACTTGTCCAGTTCGTCTCTCCATCTTGTATATTCCCAGTTGCACTTATGCATGTGATCTCAGGGGATCCATGTTTTGGGTCATGGTGTCCATTTGTTGTCTATCGTTTCTGCAATATGACCAGTCCATTGCCACCTGAGATTTCTAATGGATTCTATGATGTCTCGGACTTTTTTTCCCTGATTTATTGTACTGTCTTATGATATCTCCACGTGAGGTTGAGCATGATTCTTTCATGTGCACGTTGCATGGTTCTCAGTTAGTGGGAAACTCTCTTGATTAGGTCTTGTAGACTTACAACATGGATTTCCAGAGATCACATGCGCAACCGAGGTCGGCAGAATGAAAAATTGGGGGGACAAACAGGCCAAATTCAGAAAATATAGAGGACTAGCCTACAAAATGAAATGCGACAGTGAGTCGCAGCTATTTTTAAGAAAGGGCATGTAGCTCAAAATTCCTACATATATATATATATATATATATATATATATATATATATATATATATATATATATATATATATATATATACGATATTTTGGTCTATTAATTATAATCAAACGGTGCAAAATATGAAAGGGGGAAGGAACCTATCCGATAGCATTCGTAAATCACTTCTATTCGATTTGAAGTTAAATATATTGCAAAAAAGTGACGAATTTGCTAAGATTCTGGATGTTTTGTAATTTGATATCTAATTACGGTATTATTAATGGAGCTATATATTTGATTTGATTCAAGGCTTTAACTTTGGAGCTCCCAGGGGGGTTGGATCTAACACATTTAAAAGTTATGAGGTCAGCTTGCGAAACTCCACACAATAACAGACTGATTTTCAAACCGGGCAGATTCATAGATGTTTTAAAAGATGCAGATAGATTAGGTAGGGCAATTGTTATCTTGCTGTTTTATAAATGGCTGCTGTCCCCGCTGCAGAAGAACAGACGATAATTACGAATTTCAAATCAAAGGTGCAGGCGAAAAGTTTTGTCCGAAAATACTAACCCTAATCCTGGCCCAAACCCTAAAGATACAAACCCTGACACTAAACCTAAGAATACTTATCTGGAACAGCGGTCATTTTGAAACGGAAAAAGTAACAATTACCGTAGATACAACATTTGATATGGAATTAATGTACATTGCAAATGTTATATTGTGGCATTGTGTTGCTGATTCTTACTGTCTCGGAGTGTTTTTTAGGATGAAGAGAAAGGTGTTACTGCTCCAAGTCTCACGAATTTGATATTTCTTATCGCATAAATTTCTCATCATATCTTTTTTTAAACTCCTTACAAAACAAGGTCCTACTATTTTAAAGATAGCACTGAGGCCAACGATGTCTGCGTATGCGGCTTGAGGCAGACCATTCTACACATTTTCACACATTTCTCAAAACTTATCGCTTCCCAATACCTAAATCTGTTGCTTAATTCTGTCTCGTTTCGTAGAGTTTACAACAAAATTTTCTTGTGTATACTTTTTTTTTTTAATTGATGGTTGGGGATTTGATCTTGGATACGCATTTCCTAAATTGTTTCCGGTCATGTTTCCTGAATTAGTCTGCAGCAAAAATTAATTGGATGTCTGGTTCCAGGGGTCGCCCCCAAAGCTACATCTCCCTATTGCTCCTGAAAGGTTAGAATAAAGGCCAATCCTGGATGCCTGAGGCACCCAAAAGAATAATGGCAAAGAAACTAGGTAATTTCTGGCACCATCTCACGTGAGTCCTCGCACTTTACCCGATCTTGTGGGGAGGTGATTAAAAACTGTTCCCTGAATTTGAAAGGAAAAAAAGTAAACAAAAATAAAAAAATCATAATAATCCTGTACGGGTCGTCTCGTATGTTGAGATATATTTTTTTAAACATATCGTACACTTATCATTTTAAGTAACTCTTTTGGCCGTTTGATTTCAAATATTGGGGTGTTTTTGTTTGCCTGTTTTTTTAGCTCATGCATCTTTTCAGCATATTTCTGAATGTCATCCCACAAAATCCAAAATTCTATGACTCAAAAGGTGCATTCCGGAATTTTACAAATTTGTATAAGATCATGATTCCAACAGTCTGAATCTGCCAATCTGTGGTTCCAATTGATCTCTCGAATTCTCCCATAAGGGATATCCCGGTTTTCTTGGCTGACAGTCTATGATTTTCTATTCTCGTTTTTTTACCAATTGGGCTTTGTGCCAAACCAAGTTAGACATAATGAACATATCTGTAGTTATGTACTAGCCCAAGCCCCCAAATGTGGGGCTCCCAGTGAGAATGGAACTCACCACATTAGCGAAATAGTCTGCGAGATAAACTTCCAAACTATCACGTCATGGAAGGCACCCATAAAATCTCTCTCTCTCTCTCTCTCTCTCTCTCTCTCTCTCTCTCTCTTTCTCTCTCTCTCTCTCTCTATATATATATATCTATAAGGCCGCCTTGTGGTTGAGATAGTTTCGTATTTATCACTGGGTGAGAAGCTCTGATGTATTGCCAAACATATTTACCAACAAAATTTAAGTGCGAATGTACTTTTATAAACAGAAATAAATCAAATATCGGTATCAGCTTGCATATCAAGGTAGATATGTATGTATATGAAAACATTTCATACATACAAGTTTGTGTCACTCCCATTTCTAAAGTCTATTCGTTTATTACACTACATGCGTAAATTTCAATAAGTAGATACGTTGATAGATATATGTTCAGCTAGGTATAATATATCCGGATACCAGTATTATTATACATCATTAACATTATACATAATGGGATACCTGTGGGAATATCTAAAATACATATGCATGTATACAGAGATTTTTAAAAGATGGCGCGTGAAATTGACCGCTGTAGCATTGATGTGTCATTCGGCTGGGCCCGTCTGCCAAAAGCTCAGGTGTCGGTCACGTGACCCCCACCAAGTCTCGTTAGGTCTCCCACTTCTACATCTCGTCGGACCTTTGTCTCGCGTCTTGGTTCGGTGATTTTATTATTCATATAACCGTTACACAAATGCAAACATTGTCACTCAAACTCATTTACTGCTCAACTCGCGACTGACTCTCTTTTTATGCGCATGCGTCCTGCTGAACAACTGCGAGAATATTCGAAAAGAGGGGGTAACCTAATACTTAACTTTGAATACGATGGAATATATAGATGGGAGAGACCGACCGAATTGCGACGTAGTTTACACAGACACTGACAGGCATACATACACACATGCACACGCACACATCCATATATATATATATATAAATATATATATATATATATATATATATATATATATATATATATATATATATATATATATATACACACACACACGATGTATACTTTTGAAGGATATTTTCCTTAATAAACTTGATAAACTCTGATAAACAGATAATGAACATCTTGATTTTTACTGGTCTTTTCTAATTTTCGTGTCAATGAACCGATCTTTGGTTTTCAATATATATTGATATTACAAGAAATGGATATTGAAAATTGCAGAAGGAACTGCAGATTAGTCATGGTATAGAAACTGCTACATGACAAACGTATTTTAGCAGCATGCTGTGTTGGAGGTGATCAATTAAAACATCGGAAGTCATTAAATTACTTTCTTTTGTTGGATGATAATCACGAAAAAGTCTGATTAAAAAAAAAAAAACAGCAGGCATATACCAGGGACTAATTTAGCGTAAACTTTCATTGCAAAACTGACCCCTTCACTAAAGACCTTTTGAAGATGCGCTGGTTAAAAAAACGTTTTTTTGCTAACATTGTAAGGAGTAAATGTTCAAATTTCTAGCCCTTTAGCTCTATTGGTGCAGCCTATACACGTGATACATAGCCAGTCAGCCAACCTGACCAAAAAAATGAGTATTGCACAAGAACGTACACAAACGGTATGGCCAATACAAAGCCACTAGCTTAGTACGATATAAGACTGAATAATTGGAAAAATATTTGAGTTTCTTAGATCAGAGGCTTTCAACCTGGCTATTTATCACCGATCAGAAGCAACAGATATATATTTTATTGCAGTTTCAAGGGGTGATATATATATATATATTTGTTGACAGTTTTTATGTCAGTTTTGGTTGACTATTTCTGTTATATTTAGTTACTTTCTTGTCTTAAGGTGCAGTTTTGTGTACATGAATAAGAACATAGATTGAAGACATGAATTTGTTGAGTTTCGTTTATTCTAACACTCAATCAAATTGTGCTAAAGAAATGTCGCTGGGTGTATTGTATAGTATCAATCTTCGTGTAAGGCTGGCCTGTCTTGAATCTCAGCAATTGAAATTCTGTATCTTTATCACTGATCAGAAGCACTAGTTGGAAACATACAACTATTCCAGTCCCATGGCAGCTATATATATATATATATATACATATATATATATATATATATATATATATATATATATATATATATATATATATATATATATATATATATATATATATGTGAGTGTGTGTGTGTGTGTGTGTGTGTGTGTGTATGTGTGTGTGTGTGTGCATGTGTGTGTGTATGGAGAGAGAGACTTTATTGCTTCCCATCGTGCCCCCCCACGTGGCGTAAGTTCGTTTCACAGACCAATTCGTTACCACAGTGAGCTCGATTCTCACAGGGTGTCCCACATCTAAAAGCTTGTGCTAGTTTAAGCTCAGTAAATAACTACATGGCTGTTTGTTACGCATAGCTCAACATGGTACAAGACCGAATTATTGGGAAAAACTGACCATTTCTTTGATCAGACGCTCTCAACCAGGTGAGGGATACCTCCATGGTGGATGTTTCTACGGTTTCAATGGGTGAATTTGGTCCATAGATTCAAACTTTTTGGAATATTGATCTTTCTGAAAACTGATTCAGTTCTGGAATCCACTTTCTGAGTCAGATAATCTTGGAAATGGTAAACGACATCCTGAAATATGGTGGAAAGGTGAATGGACAAAACTGGATGAGAACAACTGCTTTATGATGAAGCATTGTTCTCCTCATCTATAGAGAGAGCTGTTTTTTTTAAATCATTTTCGTTGTTCGAATAGTTGTAGACATAATAGTCGTAAGTTGTCCGACTATCTTAGATGAACTATTGAACAAACGTAGCCACCAAAGGTGGCTGAGGGTTCAAGTCTTTTTTTTTTCTATTTGTGCGTGTGTTTGTGTGTTCCAATGCTCTTGGCCAGGCTGTTTCGAGTACAAACTTGAAAATTGGCATCAGTACTCCACGAGACCCCTTCTAAAATGTTTGGGTTTTGGGGGGTATTTTTCGGATATAGTTATCAATAACATAGATTCTCAAGAATCAAGATATTCCTAGACGTTTTCACTCTATTTTAGATGTTTTCAAATGTATTTATTTATCAAAAAGAAATAAAACCTTACGTATTTGTTACATAACTGTTCGTGGGTATATAAGAATTTTCAGTTTGGCTCAGTCGGTGAAAAAGTCGCCTGCAAATCACTTGATTTCTAATCAAGGTAAGGAAATGTTAATTTCATATATCGGTCTCGTCTAACGTTACAGAACAGACGAACAATGAAGATTTTACCCCCCGGTTTTAGAAGACCGTTGTTTTTGTTGTTACAGGGTAAAACAAAATCAACTCCATCTTGAACTGGAGTTTGACAAAATTAGTAATATAAAGATCGTGTTGCGTCAATCTTCTAGGTTGGAAGAGCCAATCTGTTTGCCTCAAAAATCAGCGTTCGAAATCCTAACTTTTTTCCAAAATCCGAGCTTGAACACAGACGAATGGGGCCAGTGAGGAATAAGCAACCATTTCAACCACAAGACATATCTGTGTATGCACATAATATCATTTGTGTTTATATATGTATCGGTTTATCTACCTCTTCTTCTGTGCCCAACCAAAAATAAATACAATAACAATATCCTTGGGTAGTTCATTAACAAAGCTCCTTAGCAAACACATTTACACACCTATCTCAAGTCAGACCCATGCGATTACACCCAAAGAAACACCCCTACATATATACCCGTTAGCCGGGTACCCGCATTCTGCCACTTCCCAATTAGGCGAATATTGTTGTTACGTATCTGCTGACAATCCAATTGCGAGGCTCACAAGTCAGTGTCAAGAAAGGGTGGTAAGAGGGTGAGTCAAGGGTGAGCTGAGGGGTGCAACGAATGCCATGTTGACCAAACCTTCATTGTAACAGGGAAGGAATAGAACCGATGAAGCTATACAGGGGACACGGAGGACCTTCCTCCCTTACTAATGCCCGGTGACGTATACCACTATAAGGGGGGAAGAGTAGAAAGAGCGTTATCAATTGAAGGGAGTTGCTATTTTGACAAGGAACTCTTGACTCACTAATGGAAAAAAATGAGCGCTTTTATTGGTATTTGCTTTTTTGTATTCGTATTCTCCTTCTTTTTTCTTTCTTCTTCTTCCTCTTATTTACCATTTCTTATTCTCATTCTTCTTATTATCATTATTATTATTTTTTTTTTATTATTTATTATTCTCATTATTATTATTATTGTCATTATTATTATTTATAATAATAATGATAATAATAATATAATAATTGAGTTATCATTATTATTATCCCCTTTTCTTTTTGCTCTTATTCTTTTCCTTTCACCGCTTTTCTTCATCTTTTTCTATCACTTGTTATCACTCTCCACTTCTTCAATCTCCTCATCCTACCTCCTCCTATCTTCAACCCTCCAACATTCTCTTTCATTTTCTTCTTTTCCCGCCTTTTTTCTTCGGTCCTTCTTCAACATCTTATTCTTATTCTTCAATCCCCTCTCACTTCCTCTTCCCAATCCTTCATCTTTCTCCTACTCTACCACTCCATCCTTTCTTCTCCTTTTCGTCACTCCCACATCTTCTTTTTTTTTTCTTCAACTCCTTCTAAATTCATAATCCATACTTCCACCTCTCTTTCTCTGCTTCTTTTTCTCCTTCTTCAGTCAGTTCTGTTTGATCTATAATGCTTTTTTATTGTTAAAAGTTGTTGTTAGATATAGAAAAAACATCATTCATGAATCTTCTGTAGCCCTACAAACTTGCATTTGTCATATGCAACCCCGTACGTTCTCTGATGCCGTCTTTTCAAACTAACAATTTCATGAACACTACCAACACCCTCTGTACACACCCTTCGAATTAAAAAGGGGTTGCTATTAGGACAAGGAACTCTATGGCCACTAATGTAAAAAAATCTCTTTGATATTTTTTTTTAAATTCTTCTTCTTCTACTACTACTTCTTCTTCTTCTTCTTCTTCTCCTTTCTCTTCTTCTTCTTCTTCTTCTTCTTCTTCTTCTTCTTCTTCTTCCATGGCCCTCTCCATCTTTAATTCTTCCTTCTTGCAATAATAACAAGAACCCTAAGCTCAGCGATGCGTCCACCATCCGTGGTAGTAGAAGCAGGAAAAGGGGGCAATTGATTCTCATACTTGTAAGATATTGCAATATGGAAATGTTCTGCCAGTATTATTCTCAATAAAATTCCATGGCTATTTCAGGCGTTTTTTGGTCATTTGGATTTTTATGCGGACCTGCCTTCCCTTTTCTGTTGTTTAACAGACAGACCAACTGAACGAAAGAAAAGCGACATAGTTAGGTATGAACTAATCTAGTAATCAGATCTGGCCCAACCACTCCGGGGACCGATTCTGCTGATAGTGATAATGCAACGAAGGGTCTACCAGATCGTGAGTGCGGTTCTGCAGGCTGACCGTAAGGTGAAGGAATGGAAAGATTATTGAGCCTCACCCGTGGGCTGGACATTTTAAGAAAAAAAGGATGGGTTCATACTCATTTCAGTTGGTGCGGTAGGAACTTTACTGGGAACAGATGTAGCATACGAGTAAGAATTGATACTTTCCGGATCATGGCGGTGCTGAAGCCGAGGAGGAGATGAGTGTTGCAGATTTGGAGAGACCTGCTTTCACTTAGTCTCTAGTGATGGCTGCCAGACGTTTAGCATGGACATGTAGGTTCATGGTGCATAATAACATTATTTTGAACTCTTTGGATTTCAAGGTAGTAGTATCTGATAGTTTCACTAAAGATCAAGTGACTACGATTCGCATCCAAACTCCAGTGATCAAATCAATATTCTAGCTCTGTGGCTTCGAAACTTTGAAAACTCAAGGACCTCTTATATGAAGGAAATATTCCAGTGGACTATGTTTGGGTCATGTAGTTTTTAAAATAATCAATAAGCTACAATGAAAAGCAATTTTCGATCTGCAAGAACCAAAGGGAACAACTAGGATTTCCAACTTATGTTAGACGAACTGATTGAAGAAAGCAAAAAAGTTGGTCTTCACTTCAGCAAAACAAAGATCATGTACAACAAACAGGTCTGAAATAAGCATACAACAATTAAAACTGAAAGTGCAAAGCTGTAGAAAGTAGACCACTACATCTATGTTGGACAACAAATCTCCATGAAATCCCCTGAAGAAGAAATCAAGTAAGAATCACTCTAGGATGACAAGCCTTAGATAGAGCAAGATCAAGAAAATTCAAGTGGTCCTAAAAAGAAGAGTATACAACCGATGTATCCTCCTGATAGTCACCTATGGAGCTGAAACATAGAACCTAACCAAGAGGCTTACCCCCATACTGTAACATGCTCGAGATCTCAAGACAGCATAGTATATAAGAGAAAGCAGGAGTCTGTGACATCATAGAATCCATTAGGAAACCCAAATGGCAATGGGCTGGTCATGTTGCAAGAATGGCAGACAACCGATGGACTCACAACATGGATCCCCAGAGATCAAATGCAGAACTGAGGCCGATATAATATGAGATAGTGAGACGAACTGGACAGATTTAGAAAAAATATTGACTCTGCGACGCCCATAATAGAGAGTTGTAGCGAATCCTAAGGAAGAACTATGACCAACAACGAACGATAAAAGACTGATGATGATGACATTTATTCGAATTTTAACGTATGGTACTGGTCTGTTTACAAAAATTCTATTTTTTTTTTGTTTTTGTTTTTTTTCTCCATAGTTGTGTGATGCATGATATTGTTTCTCTGTCACAAGATTTGCTATGTCAGGTTCAGAGGAGACACTGGTGTGGGCCCACGGCATTATTAACGGACCACAGTTTTGGAACCACTATTCTGACTGATTTCAATGATGAAGCGCGCTCTAAATTCTATATATATATATAATGCTCCTCTATTCAGGGTTGAGCACTTTTTAAGGGAGGTAACTCATCCATTGTAAGCTTAAGCAATGCTCTTCCATAGGAATAGAGCACTGATGGATGAGATGGATGAGGAATTAAATTCAGCTTCACTGACCGTCCAGTTCCGTAGTCCGGAGGTAGGATATCGGCGTTTGGGTCTGAAGTGAAGGTTTCAATTCCGCCTCGCGGTACTTGATGGGATAATGGAAAGTCTATAGTCACACTGAAGAGATGTGATACATCGAAACTGCTGTCTGCGGATGACATTATATATATATATATATATATATATATATATATATATATATATATATATACTAAGTTTAGCTCACACCACCTCATTTTTCTTTCAGACCATCTTTTTCTTTTTTTCGCCCCTTTTTCAATCTCCTCTTCCTCTTCTTATTTTCAAAGTGTAGGATGGGGTGTAAACCATGATTTGATTGGGGGGAAGGGCTTTCTTACTGATTGAGCTAAATTGACAAGTTTTAGATGTTAACAAAAATTATCATACATATGCTCATGGGCTTATATCATTCTTGCATGTACAATGATATTATAAAATTCTAATAAATACATGTATTTTATCGAAGTATGTATTTATATTTTTATTTATTATCATATACAATACAAGAATTGCTGTAATCATCTTCTGTTGGAGTGAAGTTTTACCCTGCTCCACTCTTTCTTCTTCTTCTTCTTCTTCTTCTTCTTCTTCTTCTTCTTCTTCTTCTTCTTCTTCTTCTTCTTCTTCTTCCATTCAATTTTCTTTTTCTTCTTCACTCCTTCTTCTGTCATCTTTTATTTCTACTTTTTTTTAAACTTTCATTTACTTATTTTAAACTTTTCCTAAATTTTATTCTTTTTGCTTCATAATGTTTTATTTTTCATTAAAAAAAATTATAATTCGTCCCCTCCCTCCATAAGACTACATCTCACTGATTCCATCTCCCAATCCCACCCTCAAGTTCTCTGATGCCCCAGTGCATCAAAACCCTCTTAACAAACTGACGACTCCAAATTACCGACTTCATCACCGCCACCAACACCCAACTAAGTTGTCGCCTGACCGAAAACTAGTCCGAAAAGACGTTTGTTACACACAGACACGCTCTCGTGGCTGACACGAACAGACATAAAACAAGTAATGCCGAGACGAAACAAAACCGAGAGTGGGAGGGCCTTGCCAAAATGGCCAATGTTCACGTTTCACTGTAACCCGAAACCTTTCCTTCAACAGAAACCGACCGCGCAAAGAAGTTGGACAAGGCTTTTCTATAGTTGTGGAGCTGACTGGGCCGCTTTCACTATTTCGGCGGGTATGTACGCGGTTCCTGTGTACACACTGCACGCACATCCGTACATGTATACGATCTTTAAAGATATATGTCTATGTGTGTGTGTGTGTGTGTGTGTGTGTGTGCACGTCTATAAGAGTAGCGGATAGGTGTTTAAGTGTGTCCAACGTGTTTGTCTTTGATATGTTTTATGTCTATACATGAATACGTCAAATCTTTACGCCTGCATTTGAATTTCAGTCTATGTGGAGCATGGCAGAAAGATTTTGACATGCTTCAATGAATATAACCGTTCAAACTCGACATGGAGCAGTAGTTAGCATGCCTGTCTCGAACATCATTTCTACTGATGTGAGATCGATCTTCACTGGGTGCCCTTACCTTGTGGCTGGGCAGTTTAGTAGATACACACATATATAATCAAGTTTGTAGATAGTCGGCGTACTCAACTCGGTTCTTTCTGACATTTCTTGGGGTTATGGGTGGTGACTGTCTCGTTTCCAAATGCATTCTTATAGTAAAAATCTTAGGAATGCATTTTTCTTACAAGGTCATTTGCAATACATTCCTATAGTAAAATCATTTCCCAATGTATTCCTATGGTAAAATCATTTCCCAATGCATTCCTATGGTAAAATCATTTCCCAATGCATTCCAATAGTAAAATCATTAGCTATGCATTCTTATTGTAGGAGTTCAAAGGAGAGCAACGAATCAAGTACCTAAAATGGCAAATCTAACTTATGAAGAGCGCCTCCGTAAACTGAAGCCCCAACTCTTTGCTATAGGGGAGTATGATGGATGTATATAAGATCACGATTGGAAAGTATGACAAGAGGGTAGATAACTTTATCAAGAAATGAGAAGAAAAAACACCGAGAATAAGAAACAGGGGAAACAACCAGAAAATGTACCTACAAAGAGCCAGGCCGGATATACAAAAATATAATTTCAATGTCTGCACAAGAAGGATATGGAACATTCTACCGAATTAAATTGTGTTACAAAAATGTGAATTCTTTCAAAAACAGACTTGATAAATATTGGAGATTCTATACAAGTACAAGTCCACAACGAACAGTTGGAAGACATGTGAAAATCTAAAATGATTACTGGAATCTAGAGAAGAGGCTTTAACATAAAACCTTTTGCGGAAAATCACTAAACTAAGCCATAGGAAGTTATTCGCAACTAACAACTTTTGTCAGCATGTCGTATTGAGTGTGATCAATTAAAAAAGGAAAAGGGGTTAATCAATGAATGTCATTTCTCTCACATTGCGTTGGGTATTGATCACTGAAAAAGTCTAAATTAAAAATAAAACAAGTGTAAATGCTGCTGGACACAAACTGAGGGATCAATTCGTGATAAAATTACATGGCAAATTTATCGCCCATCACCAGCACTAAAATGTATAAGGGGGGTCGAAAAGGTTTTTTTTGTAGACATAAGTGAATGTTTAAATTTCTAGCCCTCTAGCTCCATTGATACGGTATGCACACATGATACGTACATAGCCAGCCACCGAATCTGTCAGCCGGACCAACTTGAAAACTGCAGATACCTATGTAGACAGTTTCGATTGACAGTTTCTTATACCATTGCAATGGATTTTCGCTATGGAGGAAAACAAATGAAATGTGATAATTGGTCATGATTTATATCCTGAATTACTTTCCATTGATAAACAAGAAAAGTACAAATCAACATTAAGCTTGCTTCTCTTTATAGTAACCGTCAACCAGAACTGCCACCGAAACTGCCAATATAGAGGTTTCTCTCAGTTTTTGAGCTAGGCTGGCTGGCCGGCAATGTATGTATCACACACATAGGAGCAAGAGGGTTGATGATTCAAGCAATCGCTCCTTTTTTTTTTTTTTTTTTTTATAACAGCAAAAGTAGGTTTTCAGAAGGGGGGTTATTTCGAAAAGTAGATTTATGTTAAATTGATTCCTTAGTTTGTGCCTGCAGGTACTTTGAACATTGGCCACTGCCCCCAAAGGGTGAGAAGTTATCTATTCATTGATCACCTTTTTTTAAATTTTGTAATTGATCATCCTCAACACGTCATGCTGCCAAAAGGGCGCGGGACAGTTTCACAAAACTAACATGAGTGCTGCTGGACATAATCTAGGGATCAATTTACCATAAATTTGGATGGCAACCACCACTAAAAAAACTTCCTTCAGGATAGAATTTTTTTTTTTAAAGGCGTTTCTCCAGATATGATTGTTTAAATTTTAAACCCCCTGGTTTCATTGGTGAGGCCTGTGTACATAGTCGGACAGATAGACCAACTTGAAAACTGAAGAAGCCTGTGTAGACAGTTTTGTGACAGTGTCGGTTGATAGTCTCTCATATGAAAACTTCACAGTCAGTGCCGCTTTAACTATGTAGCAAAAGTTGCATTTGCAAAAACCCTGCAATTTCTAGGGCCCCGCGCTAAATGCTTGCATGCTATCAAATCTGATTCAGGGATTCAGTGATTCTACACTTGCTCAGTTACTTTAAGTACATCATCATCATCAGTCTTTTATTGTCTGTCATTGGACATAGACCTTCCACAGGATCCGCCATATTTCTCTATCATGGGCGTCGTGGAGCCAGTTTTTTCTGAATTTGTCTAGTTCATCTCTCCATCTTGTATTTTGTCGGTCTTGGTTTCGCAAGACGATCCCAATAATCCTAAAAAGAAGAGTATATAACCAAAGCATCCTTTCTATAATTACTTATGAAGCTGAAACATGGAACCTAACCAAGAGACAGACCCGCAAAGTGAGAAGCATGCAACGTGCACTTGAGAGAATCATGCTCAACCTCACATGGAGAGATTGCGAGACAGTACAATATATCAGAAGGAAAACGGGGGTCCGAGACATCATAGAATCTATTAGAAAACTCAAATGGCAATGGGCTGGTCCTGCTGGGAGAATGAAAGACCACCGATGGACATCATGACTTTAAGTACAGTGGTGGCCAAACAGCAGCTCGCAAGCTACGTGTGGCCATATGATATTCTATGTGCGGATTCCGTAGTATATTGGCAGAGCTCCATACTGAAATGCGAATTTGCATATTTTATTAGTTGTCCCCGTAGTTCATTACGATATTAAATACGTTGAACACAGTCGAAAACACACATCAGTCGAGATTTTGAAAATGTATGATGTAAACTCGTATGTATACTTTGGATTATCGAAACAAATACATTTTTTCAAACTACATACAATAATAGCTATTATTGCGTACGTATATTTGTTAATATTTGTATAAAATGTTTGTAACAAAATGTGTATGTAACAGAGAAATGTATAAATTGTGTTTATACCTTGCGGCCCTCAAATATCAAAAGATCATCGTATGTGGTTGTGGTTACAATAAGCAAGTTTGGCCACGCCTGCAATAGTACAATACTGCCTTCAGCTTTTATGAACGACTGAGTGTTTAAGGTTAACAATTCTGGCCAATTGCTGCCTTTAATTGGGTTCAATACTTCAAGAGAGTAATTGATGGGGGAGTGGTATTCAGGTGATTCGTATACGACGCATAAATACAAATGTATTTGAAACTGAAGTCATTGTTGCTAAAAAAAAAGAATAAAAAAGAAACAGAGTAACAGGTCTGATTAGTCAATGAAAGGAAACCGTCATGCAGCCAATGTCTTTTGGTAGCATGCTGTGTTGGGGATGACCAATTAAAACGTTAGAAAAAGAGATGGCTGACAAATAACTTACTTTTGTTGCCTTTTGTAATGATCTCTAAAAAAGGCTGAATTTGCAAAAAACAAAAGGACACGTGGTAAGCGATCAATTTAGCATAGATCTTCATTGCAAACCTCTAAAGAGGTATTTAGGGAGGATTTTATTTTTAAAAAAAGGTATTTTCTAGGCATAAGTAGTAAATGTTCAAATGTTCAGCCTTCTAGCTGCATTGATAAGTCCTGTGCGCGTGATACATAATCTAATCAAGAGGCTGACCAGTAGACTGAGAAACATGCAACGTGTACATGAAAGAATCATGCTCAACTTCACATGGAGAGATCACAAGACACCACAGTGTATTAGGGAGACATTATAGAATCCATTAGAAAACTCAAATAGCAATGGACTGGTCATGTTGCAAAAATCGCAGACAACCGATGTATATCACGACTCACAACATGGATCCCTAGAAATTATATGCACGACCGAGACTGGCAGAATACAGGATGGAGAGACGATCTAGACCAAATCAGGAAATATTGGCTCCTCGACGCCCACGATAGAGAGGTGTGGCAAATCCAGGGGAAGGTCTATGTCGAACGGTTACAATGTATCACTGTTTAACTCAATGGTAAAAGCATTGCAAGGTTGAAGTGGCCACCATATCGGTGACACTTTCGATTCCTGCTGCAGCCTCATTTTCTTTTAATTGTTTATTCTATTTACGTTGTCCTAGTTGAGTGATGCATTAACCGTGTAATGGCAGCAGATCATTTCAGATAAGTTTCTATATAATATAAAGCAATTTATAATTCATATGTATTTATATATACATAAATTTTCAGCCCTCTAGCTCCATGTGAGGACTAGCTGCGTGATACACACACAGCGGGTTAGCTAGCCAGACCAGCATAAAAAATGAGAGAAACCTATGTTGGCGGTTTTGGTTTTAGTTCTGATTAAGGGCTTCTACTGAAAAAAAAGAGGCAATTATACTTTTTTTTGTCAATCTATGGGAAGTAATTTATATATATATACATATATATATATATATATATATATATATATATATATATATATATATATATATATATATATATATATATATATATATATATATATATATTGGGCGTGTACAAAATTTTTCGATGTGTATTTTATGGTATGAGGCTAAGCAATGAATAACCCAACTGATCTGACAGTCGACAATAATAGAACGTCAATTTTATTGTATTTTCATATTTTAATTTTATATAATATGCGTAAAAATTAGTGCTTGCCTTTTTCTCCGACTTGACCTCATATTGTTCAGTAAATTAATAAGCGTACTACTAAAGTCATCTTAGAAACTCTAATTTACATTGTGCTTTGGTAGAAAATTAGATGAAAGATAAAAGATACACAAATTTATTTTGAAGAGAAACTTCGGGGTGAAATTGTTTCAACAGTAGTGTGTGTTTGTGTGTGTGTGTGTGTGTGTGTGTGTGTGTATTTGTGTGTGTGTGTGTGTGTGTCTGTCTGTCTGTCTGTCTGTGTCTATGTGTGTGCGTGTGGCTGTGATGATCAGCAAGCCCGTGATGTAGGCAAACTTTTAACCATAATGAGTCCCGGGGGTTTTGTACTTGTCTATTTACATGCAATCATACATGTACTTCTCGCCTTACGAATTGATTTGTTCCAAACGATAGTTTGTTAAGCAGGAGTTCGTAAAATGAGGAATAATTATTCATAGAAAACAGCACATCCTCCATCAATGGACACTAACATACAAACTTGTGACAGTGCTATTTACTCGTAAAACACTTTCTACTACGTTCAAATCAATCAAAAAATAAAATTTTATATAATTTCCATTAAGTTTAAAGTTTTGGTTCAACATTCGTAAAACTAAGAGTTCGCAAAGCAGGCGTTCGTAAAATGAGGATACCTATACATCGATAAAAATGAATTCGTTGGTGAATCACAGTGGTCGCATTTTAAGGGAGGCCAATAACGTTATTCTGCAAATATCTGTGAAGTACAGTTTTTTTGTGAAAAAGGTAAAAACTGTTCGTGCGTAATGTATTTATGCAAACGTTTATCACTGTTGTGTCTAACAAGGTATCTGTTTAAAAAAGACTGCGTGTTTATACCAAAGCAGCAGAAATTTTGTAAGTCTGTTGAACGAATAGAAAGTTTTTGTGTACTTGCTACGATAATGTTTTTACACGGGTAGTATTACTTCAAGTGGGTATATACGGTCTTCTATTTGTCTGAGTTTATCGTCTCTCTGGATATAAATCAAAGAATTGAGACTGATTTTAAGTAGGAAGAATAAAATTACACTCAATAAACATAGCAATAGTAAATGGTTGGAATGAACAAAAGTTTTTCACTGGGAAATCGACACCCTACTTTGGGAACGTTTTTAAATTTTCTTACATCGAATTGATTTAAATTATCATACTATAAATACTCCGGTAAAAATAAACATTATAAATGACCAAAGTGAAACCAAATTTCGACACCTAAAGTTGGGACATTATTTGAAGAATCACCTGGAAAAAAATCCGTTTTTTTTTCCCCTCGTGGAATTCACTTCTTCAAAGGTTTAAAGGTAAAAGTAAAAAGCCCACACTTCTATCCAAAAAAAAACAACAAAAAAAAAACAAATGTTCATTAATTAAAGCGGCTGTAATAAAGTAAATGTTTACTTCAATCGGCAGTAACTCAGTTATTATACCTAATTTGATGATAGCAAATTTAAAACCATTGATAATTCAACTCCGTTCTTCGAAATTTACCTACAAAACTTAACTCTAGATAAAGATGATTAGTCGAGAAACTATTAATTTTCTCATTGCTCAACTATATCGAACTAATTTAAAAAATATCGAATTAATTGAAATTATCAGAAAAAGTCTTTAAAATAGATTTTAAAAAATAAAAGATAGATGGAAAGTTCGATACCCAACCTTAGATCAAGAGACTAAATTAAAATTAATCAAATGAAGCTGAAAAAATATTTCAATTAATTTTCAAGTTTTATGAATCCAAAAGTAAAACTTTTGCTCAGCCGTCCTGGTACTTTTATTTTTTTAAGTTAAACAGAATTAATTTCTCAATTAATTCACCTATAAAATCAATGAAAGCCCGAATGTATAGGCAAGATTAGAATTTTTTTTTTCTTTCATAAAATCATTTGTTGATGTATTTTACTAATATCATTGATTTGTAGGCACTACTATAGCGCGTCGTCTACCAAGCCATTTCCACCATAACGTTCAGTCTACCTGGAATATTTGCACAGCAGGATCATTAAGAACAGGACTGGTTAGTCACTCAATGGAAAGCATAATACGACCAATGTCTTTTGATAGCGTTTGTGTTGAGATGATCAGTTGGAAAAAATGAAAAGGGACTGATCAATGAATAAGTTGCTTCTCTTGCCTTAAGGGGGCAGTGATCACTAAAAAAATTCCGAAAAACAGGCAGCTCAAAACTATGGGACCAATTCAGCATAAACCTACATTGCCAACCGAATCCCCCGTTGAAAACCTATTTTGGGTGGAAATTTAAAAGTACAAAAAAAGTACAAAAATAAGTTTTTCTAGACATAAGGAGGAATGAATGTTTGAATTTTCAGCTGTGTACATACAGAGCCAGCCAGGTAGATCAGCTTAAAAACTGAGAGAAATCTACGTTGACTGTTTTGGTAATAGTTTTGGTTGACGGTTTATAAAAATTGATGTTCGCGTCTGTCGATTTAATTCAAATAAAATTATATGTATTTATTTTCCAGGTTCATTTCATTTTTCTAAATTCTATCTGAATTAAATAAAGCTTAAATAAATAACTCACAAATTATGTTTATTAATATTTCAGTTTTATTTACCTAAAGTAGAAAATCATGTGCTTCCCATCGAGTTTTATTGATATTCAAAATAATTTTTCGTTCCAGTTACATTGGATAAAAAATTTACGTATTTACTTTCGATTTGTATGGATGAAATTCAAGGGAAACACGTGAAGTTTTATGTAAATAAAACTAAAAATGTAATTGTGGAAAATTCTTTGGATGTAAAAGTCGATTAATTATCAATAGACATTGAAGGTAATCAGGTATTTTTTATTTAATGAAAAGAGCAAAAATCAATCAAATATTTTATTAATTTTAGGTAATTAAACAATTTGTAAAATAATAACTAAATTACTGGATGGAATTGAAAAGTCGAATGAATATTGGTAAATATCGAAGATAATTTAAGGTTCATTTATTTCATTTGTAACTTAAATGGTTATGAAGCATAGCTGTTAATACGAATAGAATTTGAAAAGTCCATTACATATTAAGAGAGCTCAAAAGTAGGTACCAAGATTTAAATGCTTAGTTGGAATATGCGAGTCAGATGTCCCTTGATGGTGGTCTACAGTATGTCATCGGGTCAGTAGGGTCATTACTGTATCGTAGACTACAGATACTTCCTAATATTATTGACTGATATATTTTTCCAATACCACTTATTAATTAATTCTCTAATATTATTGATTTATTTTTTCCTATTGACTGGTGTATTTTCTGACCTTACTTGATGCATTTTCCAAATATTATTGACTGATATATTTTCTAGTGCAATTGTTTGATTTTCTTTATTGTTTTCGGAGAAGAAATCTACATTCGTCCAAAAGTCGAGACTGAATCCGATATATTGTGTTGACCAAAAGGTATCCGTGATTAATGATGAGATAGGGTGTGTGATATTCCATATCACCATAGACTGCATGCTTCTTCGGTGACCAATCTGTTATAGTTTTCACTCACAGTCGGAGGGTACAAGCTGCTCCAGGTGACACCATCGCATTGAATAATATGGGAGAATCATGATGAATAATGTATAATGCATTAGTAAAAAAAGATCACCAAAATTCTTGATATCCAGGGAAGAGAGCAAGTTCTTATAGATGGGTTGGGTGACACATTGAGTCAAAGCCTAGGGTGACACTAACCATAAGCCTGTCACTGTTCACTCATCCTCTATATACACGAGATATTGCACTTTCCGGTCACCATTATACCGGTCTTTACAAAACTGTCTATAAGAAAAAAATACAATACCCTGAAAGACTGCAAAAGACACCTACAACTTTGTCGAGGAAGATAAATGAAAATGGGATGATGAAGTTGCCTGGAAGATGGTAGGAGATAGTAGAACAAAACTGTAAATATATTCACTCTTGTTTGTGTTATTAACTTGTACCATCAAATTGTGATAGTGTAAAAACTATGGATAGATATCATGTTGTTCAATAAAGTTAATGTCGAATGAAAAAAAAAGATTCTCCTCTAACATTTGGCCTAGGTAATGTAATTAGAATAAACAATTGAAGAAACTGGGGCTGCTGCAGGAATCGAACCTGCGACTGATTTACGTTTATCATCATTTTGTCGGATCATATATATATATATATATATATATATATATATATATATATATATATATATATATATATAATCAAAATTTCCGAGTTTGGCGTAGCTGAGGGAGGGTTGATTTGAAATTGCCCCCAGGTCCCCGATGGAGGCAGAGATTTATAAGTATTATTGCATTTCTACTAACATTAAACACTAAGTATCACTTAATGTTGAAGGGAGCCCCCGTGAAGAACCAGGCCCCCGAGCCCTCAAACCTCCAAGTACGCCCCTGTTTCCGGTAAAACATCATCCAAACAGTCTCCAACAAATTAGCTTTATTTCTGAGTCATCCGAATCTTATCACCTTCAATAGGTTGAAAAGAAGTACCTAAACCGTTATGGGTGAATTTGACTGAATTCGAGCGGGTAGAATTCGGGTGGGTAGATGTATAAAATGCATAATTGTAAATCAGTGTATTCGTGTTGTCCAGATGCTGGGAAGTGCCCCCCATCTGAGACGATTTGACCTGACCACTCCCCGAAAGTAGTCCTAACACCTACGTGCGAAAAAGCCTTTGAGTATCCAATGAGCGCCGAAGCAACTCCCCCATTATAAAAAAAAAAACAGAATGATAGAATTGAGATACGCTGAGATTCAGATGGATTAAAAGCTATAAAACTAGATTGAAAATGCAAAAAAGTAATAAAAACAATTGTAAAGAAAATTCGTTCATATGAAAATGGGGTTTATTTCTGAAGTACAAAGCTTTTTCGATGGCCCCTGACTGTCTCTAACGGATGTAAACCATTCACTGAATTGAAGCGTTATAAATTTTAAATACTGCCTATTGTCTTCTTATTTAGTGAAAATTTTCCAGATTATCCTTGGTATATACTATTGTTTCTTAAAAACACTCGTTCACACAGTTATATACACATATATATCCTAAAAACCGATTTTCAGAAGAAAATTTATGAAAAATATACTTTTATAATTCTAATTTCATTTATGTATTTGTTTTCAAATTCCCTGAAACAGTTACATAGTGAACAACTAATGATTCCAACAAGACAAATTCACACACAGCGCAATAATATCAAATTCTGTGTAAAGCATTAAAAAAAAAATCGAAAAAAAAACACTGAAGAAAAATCAGATGTTGGGAAATAACTGGGATGGCATCAAATTTGGAGAAAATTCTTCTTAAAAATGTGGTGTTTAAAGCAGTAAAGCTTTCTAGACTTTATATATATATATATATATATATATATATATATATATATATATATATATATATATATATAAAGTGCGTTATGTTATATATTGAAATGATCACCAGTTATTACATGGTGAATGTAGCATTTGGCCTAGGTAAAGTAATTAGAATAAACAATTGAAGAAACTGGGGTTGCCGCAGGAATCGAACCTGCGACTGATTTACGTTTATCATCATTTATCCATTTCTCGAATATACTCAACTCCACAGAACTGGACAGTCAGTGAGGTTGAATTTAAGTGATATATTTATTTATCGTATATATTCCTTATCCACTAAAGTACCCCATTCCATGTTGGAAGAGCATATATATATATGTGTGTTTGTGTGTGTGTGTGTGTGTGTGTGTGTATGTGTGTGTGTGTGTGTGTGTGTGTGTGTGTGTGTGTGTGTGTGTGCACGTGCACGCGCGCAAACATACGCCAGAAAATACGAACAATGATATAAATGAAAACTTCAGGATAAGAGGCACTTGATCTAAAAGAAAAAAAAAGATCTATTAGAATGAAATAAAAAATATAATCTATAAATATACCGTGTAATATTTATTCAAAATCTGATCAAATAATTCTAATTCTAAAGTTTGAGGAAAACGTAGTAAAGATAAATTTGGGGACAGCGAATGTTGTATACAACGCCTTGAATGGATGTTCTAAAAAATCAAAATATACACCTAACTGCTCTTTTTGCTAAATGTGCCATTTTCCCAGGTTAGTATCGTTTATAACAGTGACATTTTCACCCTTGATATTTCTCCAGGTGCCTTGCAAAATATCAGTAAATTATACTTATTCATAGTATATTTATTATAGTTATTTAGTTATTATATTATAAATTATAGTTATTTAGCAACTGAGGCTGATCTAGATGATGATGATGATGATGATGATGATGATGATGATGATACCATTATACAATATTCGCATTGTTTTATATCTAATAAAATATCTTTTTGTTTTGTTTTATTTATTCATCTTTTATATACTCTATTCGAGTTGGCCACTAAAAGGGAATGAGTGTTGGAAGAAAGAACATCCTTGAAATGTTTCATTTACATTGCGCTTTTATAGAAACGAAAACTGGTGAGTCTCACTTCGAAGTTGAAATTTTTGTTCAAAAACCTTCAAATGGCAATTTCATGAAAAAAATTGTTTTAAATAATCCAGGGAATACAAAATCCTGATAAATTATCGCATTATATACGAGTACGCATCAATATACCCACACACACTAATACGTATGTATATATATATATATACAAGAATTAGCGTACACACGCAAGCACACATGCGTAAGGGCACACACATCCATTGTGGTGGTATTATCATTTTTTTCCCATGCTTAAAAATCTTTAAAGTGGTTCAAATATGAGGCCAGTTAAAATTGATGTAGAAGTATCCACAAATGACGAAGGGGTTTGTCAGACTCTGCACTTTAGCTAAGGGGGATACCTATATTCATATATAGAAGTATTAGTATTTATGTACACGTCAAATTATACATATACACAGATACATATATTCATACATACAAGCATTCACATCTGTACACGCTTTAGTGTACATATATACACAGATACACGTACGCATATGTACAGGAATTAACATACGTATACACCTTAACACATATACACAGCTATATATATATATATATGTATATATATATATATATATATATATATATATAATCACACATACAAGTATCAGCATATGTATACACCTCAACATGCACATATACATAGTTATATACATATATATATATACATATATATATATATATATATATATATGTATATATATATAATCACACATTTAAGTATTAGCATATGTATACACATTAACATGCTCATATACACGGATACATACATCCGTACACACACACACACATATATACAAGTATTGATATATGTACTCACAACATACGTACAATAAGTATACAAATCAACATACACACATACACTAATACATAGATATACAATACGCGACAAAATATACACACACACTCTGATACACGCACACACACACACTGATACACACACACACACACACATATATGTGTATGTGTGTTTGTGTGTGAGTTTGTGTGTGTGTGTGTGTGTGTGTGTATACAAGCATAAGCATATGTAAGCACGCACATACATACACACACGTACACACACACTGAGGGCCCTTTGAAAAGGATTTTGAATAGCCCTGGGGGTAAAGTCGCTAGCGACAGTCCCGGCTCAATTCCTTTTGGGTGGTTTTGTCACCTCCGTGTTAGGTCATAAAATTAATAACGAGACTTGATCATAACTTTCCCGGCTGGCTCAGCTGAGCTGAGCCTTAAATGAAGGGCAATTCTTTCTTTTCACTTTAGTGTCTAATAAATTTTTTGATCCCCGTCCTTTTACGTGGAAAATCAGCGCAGAGCTGGAGCCAACATTAATGCCGTCATTATACTTCCAAAAGTCCGACGTCCTTTCTGTCCGATCAAAATTTTCACTGAATACCGAGACGAGCAGATGCGAGTGTCCAGTCTCACGTTTTAATACCGTTCAACACTGTGGTTGAATCGGACAGGATTAGATTGATCTTGCTTTGAATAAGCACACACTCACACACACACGCACATATATACATATACATATATATGCTAAGACCGTTTCTGTTTTTGTTACCATGTTCTTAGCTGTAGCACCTGTCTTTAAGTATTTCTTATATTTGTTGTGCCAAACAACAACAGCATTTGATAAGCAAGTTAAATCGGGTTTGGTTCCCACGGTTGAAATGAATCAGTTGTCTGAATTGAGTTTTTTTTTTCGATAATAATGAATGTATTAACAAATAAAGATTTGATCACAGATGCTTGTACAGTTTTCAAATTGTGGCCCAAAAGAAGATTAAAGTTCTTTTTTTACTCAAAAACGGATTTTCGACAATGGCAGAGCACTCATACAAAACCATTCAAAAGCCAATCAAGAATGGCACAGAGAAATGCTAGGAATACTTCTTAGTCATAGAAAAAGATCATAGATTCGAGAGAGTGCGGGGTACCATTCCAGTGATTAAGCAACAAATATGGACATGGGCTGGTCACTCAGCAAGAAAGCCGATTTTGGCCTTATATATATATATATATATATATATATATATATATATATATATATATACATTGGCATGAACATAATGAACAAAAGTTTTCAGCGTTTGATTGTTTATAACTAAGCGTTGACAGATAGATTAATTTCAATTTTATGGGAAGACAAAGAGGATATAATCTTGAATGCAGTAAACAGAGCGTATTTGAATGGGGAAAATAAAGATGAATATTTACTCACAGCTGCGCTGTGCAAAAAAAAAACGCAATGATTTGCAGCTCCCATAATTCGAAATACCAGTCAATTTACATAAACAAAAAAAAAACAGAAAAAACGTTTGAGCAAATACGGAAGATACACAGGATAAGTATTTTTCATCATTCCGCTATATCTAATTAGTCATTAGTCATCCTTGTTATGGTATTTTTATAAAAGTTTCAGTCGAATCATGATACAGGGAGAATTTTCTTAAATACACAATTGAGAAATATTGGTTAATCAATAAAAAGGATAGAAATTTTCTCTTGAAATATCGACTGAAATAAAAATATGATTAATCGAATAAAACTAAGAATAAATTACCAAGAAGAAAAATATTTTACTAATCTTCTTTTTTTAAAAGTAAAGTGTTCCATTCGTGTAGTCCCTGGATATTTTTTTTATTTTTAAAGTAGACATAATTCATATCTCGCGAGGTTTTTCTGTGTGATGAGCAAAAATTAATAAAAATAGGAATAAAATAAATCAACAAATTAATAAAAGGTGGGGTTAGAATCATTTGAAGAAAAATTGTACGTGTCCCAAATTTGGAATGGATTTTTTTCTGAAATTCGTCCTTTAATAAATAAGTATAAAAAATTTATTAAAATCGAATAATTTGCTGATTTTTGCCAGATTTTAGATTTCTCATATATCGAGTTCACAAAAATTTTCGTCCATTTTATTCATACGTACATGTATACACGCACACATATATATATATATATATATATATATATATATATATATATAGAGAGAGAGAGAGAGAGAGAGAGAGAGAGGGAGACAGACAGACAGATAGACAGACAAACACAGACAGACAAAGATTCAATAGAAGTGATACGAACAGTAAGTTATGTCCGTTATTATACTTGCTGGTCCTTCATCTTTAAATACGTTTTTTGAATAACCTTCGTAAGACCTTGTAAATGATGTGTAGAATAAAATAACATCTATGTAAATACATTATGATAATACCATATATAAAATAACAAATTATATGTATGACATAATCCATGTATTGAAATCATAGCTGAAAGTGGAGTGCTGTTTGATCAGTGCTGCCGGGGTACCATGTTAATATAACTGTTTTGTTTTTTAAATCCCTGAAATAGTTACTTGATAAACAACTGATGATCCCAACAAAAAAATTTATACATTGTACAATAATAACAAAGTAAATGTAAAACAGGGGAAAATACACCGAAGAAAATTATATAAATCGCATCAAGTGATATTGAGGAAATATGTGACTGAAGTCACCAATATTTTTGAAAAAGCTTTTTGATGTTTAGTAAAGCTGTAAAACTCTCTAGTCTATAAGTGAGTGTAAGTGTGTGTGTGTATGTGTATGTGTGTGTGTGTGTATGTGTGTGTGTGTGTGTGAAGAGAGAAATAGAGAGAAACATCACAATAAAAGCGAGATGTTTCAAGTACACTAAATATATAATCATTTTCTAAAATACTTAGTACTTCCAAAATACGCTTTTCCTTTGAATCAAATAAACTTTGACACAATGTCAAATCAAAATGACCTGAAGTAGTTACTTATGTTTTCTAGCATCTTCTTTTCGAAAGATTGGCCTCGTATCTAATGATCAGAATGGATCACCCCTCATTCAACTATTCAGACTCCCCAACCCAAGACTATATACCAAAGATTTTATAAATCTTTTTAAAAGTTCAAATCCCCTCTCTCTCTCTCTTTCTCTGTCTCTGTCTCTGTCTCTCTCTGTCTGTCTGTCTGTCTGTCTGTCTCTCTCTCTGTCTCTCTCTCTCTCTCTCTCTCTCTCTCTCTCTCTATATATATATATATATATATATATATATATATATATATATGACCCAACGTACCTGGCGTATATTAAAGGATAAATACAGAACCGAAACAATAACAGGTCCAAGTCTACATCAAAGAGAGATCTAACCGTCAAAAGCACTGACCGCCCCTTCTTAACACCAAGGTGTAATATGGCTTCCTGCCGCCAGTTTCACCTCTGATAATCAACATCCTTCTATATGACCAGGCAATATAAGTAGAAGACCATAGGTCTGAGCACTGCAAGATAAACCCCCTGACCTAAGGACCAAAGTGAAATTGCAATACAATACAACACGGTGTGGATCTAAGCCTAATAAACATGAATCACGATGAAAGGTCATATCCAGGAGTCGTTCGGGTTTCCCTCTTTGATCAAGATGGCTCTAAACCTAGGCTACCACGTGATTTAGTTGGATATTTCACTCTGGCGTCAAAGGTCGGTGTTCAAATCCAGGCAAAATGCTAGAATCAGAAATGCTCAATTTCAAGCCCTTTCTAATTAGAAGATTGACGAACACAATCTTCATGCCTGTTCGTTCTCTTCATTTTGTGTTGTGCTATAGAACAAAGCTTAGCAAAACATTGTGGCTGAGATAGCAACGAATTCCCTACCAGTGCCAGACATCATTTTTAGAAACCAAGATTATGGAAACTGATCTTCAAAACAAGCCAGCCAAGTGAAAATATCGCCGCAACACAGTCTCTCTCGTCTCATTTTTTCTCATTTGACTTTACGTTGTATTAAGCTGATTTTAAAGAACCTCCACGTATCTAATATTTTCAGAATACATATTTGATAGTGTTTCATTGAGATAAAGCGTGAAGTTGATACAAATGTCCCTACCTCTATATTTTGTCTGGAGTTGACTCAGTCAACTGTAGTATGTCGTTTACAAGCCTAAACTTAGTTTAGTACAGCACAAACGGAGGGATATCAGATAGGAAAATTTTGTTGGTTGAGCCAATCTTCCAAGTTGGAAGGGTCTGTCTACCTTGTAAATTAGTATTCGATACATTGGCCCGATACCTGGGCGTGACAACTAACTTCTAACTTCCTCAATAAGGAGACTTGCAAGCCCTCCCAATATAAAATACTTCTTAATTATAAGTGATAAATTACATCTTAAACATAATCGTATTTTAAACACAGAGAGTTCGAGCCTACTGCTATCTACAAAGCTTTGCTTAGTCTGAAACAGAGCCATAATTTTGGGGCACCTAGTGAAGATCGAGCACACAAGTAATGGTCTGCGAGATTAATCTGACAACTATTGCTCAACAGCAGTCGCAGAAAAGTCTTCTTTAGCGATTAATATCATTGAAAGTCTTCACCCATCTGGCTTGAAGAAATGTTTCATATTCTCAACATTAATCCGCAAACTTATGAGGTAAATTATTGTCCTAATTGAATGAATTATTCAGACGAGTGTCAACACATTTGCTTTTTCGATAAATACCCTTCTACCACTAAGCTCTCTGATTTCCTTCAATTCCAGACGATTCTCTGTCGCTTTGATCACTTTGGAAGAGGATATTGAATAGAAAATGGTGTGACATACATCTGATAAAGGTCGGAAAGTTCATCGACAGAAATGTAGTGATCGAAGCAACACTGGTGAGGATACTAGACTGAAATGGAGAATTTGAAAGAAAATAAAGCCTGAAAATAGATTTACTAGAAATTTTTATTATTACTTAATTTCAAGACAACTTTTTGCCTTCATCTTAATCTATTATTAGCTTTTATTCAAGGCGATTTCCCTCGGGTCGTGAGGTGACATCTTTAATCGAAAATGAAGAATAAGTTCGACGGGTTATTTTAGAAGCCAGGTTTGCAAAACGGGGGTCAGAGATATCATAGAATCCATTAGAAAACTAAAATGGCGATGGGCTGGTCATGTTGCAAGAATGAAATACAACCGATGGGCATCACGACTCACAACATAAATCCCCTGAGACCACATGCGAAACCGACGCCGACAAAATACAAGATGGAGAGATGAACTAGATAAATTCAGAAAATACTGGCTCTGGAACGCCCATGATAGAGAAATGTGGTGGATCCTGGGGAAGGTCGCACGTTAAAAGATTGGTGATGATGATGATGATGATGATGATGATGATTAGTTGTTGTAGTAGTAGTAGTAATAGTAGCAGCTTTTTAGCGTCCGTGGTTGAACATAGACCTTTCCCAAGTTTCGCCAGATCTCTCTATCGAAGACGTCGTTGAACCAATACCTTCTGAACTTGTCTAGTCTGTCAAGCCATCTCATTTTTGCCAGGCACAATTTCATTTATTATCTTTGGGGATCCATGTTGAGAGTCGTGATGTCCATCGGTTGTGTGATGTTCTTGCAACATTGTTTTTTGAGTTTTTTAATGGATTCTGTATTTCTGACTCCAAATTTTCCTCTAATATCCAGTTATCACCCATAAATTTACACTCTTACGTTTTTTCAATAAAAAGTTTTCTTCTAAACTAAACATACCTGGATAGTATCATTTTTAGAGAAGTACAATACGATCAAAACCGATATTATTACTAATTACCAAACTCTACAGCATTGGATCTCTGTAAACATAAATATGAATCCGTGATTTTTGCTTGGGCGAAACTGAATTTCGTACAAAAATAAAGACATTTAAATATAAGTTGAAGATCATTTAGAATTAGTGGCATTCTTTGAAACATTTTAGAGAAAAAAATTAATTTTTGATTTATGCGAATCATAACAGGAAAAGGTCAGGGATCTCCGATTGTCAGGGCAGTGATATCGGTCTATTCACGAAATTCATCTCAACATATTTTTCTATTCAGTGACGATTTAGTGTAATCCTAGTATTTCCATCACTCTCTTGGGGTAATAAAGCACATGTTGCTTCAGCCCAATTTATCTAAAACTTTTTATATTGCTAAGTATATTGGACAAAGGCACAGGAAAGGTGAGTTCATGCCTATCCCACAGTAAGTGGATACAATGAACGTATTTCCCTTTCTTCTTTTTATGGTTCTTCTTTTCTTCTTTCCTTCTTTTCTTTCTTGTCTTTCTCGTGCAATCCTTCGTTCTTTTCTACTTTTCTACTGCCCTACCTTCTTTTCTTTCTTCCTTCTATTTATTAACTACCTTCATTCTTTTTTTCTTTCTTTCTTTTTCCCTTTCTTTCTTTCTGTATATCTTCTCTTGTTCCACAATATTTTTAGAAACCGCCGACCCAAAATGCCACTTAAACTGTCAACATAGGTTTCTCTCAGTTTTTAAGCTGTTCTAACTGGCTGGTTGGCTATGTTATGTAACACGCGTACAGGCCGCATCAATGGAGCTAGAAGGCTGAAAATTTGAAGATTTGCTCTTTATCATGTCAAGACTTTTTTAAATCTCCCCAAATTAAGCTTTTAATGGTCTCAATTTACAATCTACGTTTATATTAATTTGTCCCTTAGTTGGTGTCTGTTAATTTTTTTTTTAATCTGGATATTTAGTAATCACTGACCAACAAATGGCGAGAGAAAAAACTTATTCATTGATCAGCTTTTTTTTCCAATCTAACTTCAGAATTTTTCAGTGATCACTGCCCAACAAAATCCGAAAGAAGCTACTTATTTATTGATTACTCATTTTTATCCTAATTTCTTCAATTGAGCATCCCAACATGGTTTGCTGCCAAAAGAGATGGGTCACCTGAATGTTTCTATTGGGTATCTAACCAGACCTGTTCTGTCTTTTTCTCTTCTCTCTCTCTCTCTCTCTCTCTCTCTCTCTCTCTCTCTCTCTCTCTCTCTCTCTCTCTCTCTTGGTCCTTTCTGTGACCAACTTTCACTTCATTCTGTCTCCGTCTTTATCTTCCTAAATCCGCCGGCTACAAACGTCGTCCTTCCTCCTCTCAGCTCAATCTCTGTCGGTCACGGTTAGAATACCACTCTCTGTTGACTGGACGTGTCCGGCTGGTTCGACTAACCGGAAGAAACACACATTCTTAATAACGTGCTTTTTTTCAGGTGCTCATAAAGGAACTTCCTTTAACTCACCCGTCACCTTTTAACCGCGCACTCCGACCCTACCAGTCTCTCTCTCTCTCTCTCTCTCTCTCTCTCTCTCTCTCTCTCTCTCTCTCTCTCTCTCTCTCTCTCTCTCTCTCTCTCACACACACACACACACACTCACACACACACACATTCATACACAAAAACACATCTATTATGGAGGGTCTAATAATGTTGATTAGCAATTGTGAATGAGTGTAAAACCTGTCTCGAACATAGAGGACACTTTCAAACTTAGAATTGGGATTAAATTGGCATCAAGGGCGTATCTGGAGATTCAGGGGCCGTGAGTTTGGGTTGGCTTTGTGAGGGGCCCCCTTCAACATTTATTGAAATTTGTTATCGTATAATATTAGTAGAAATACAGTCGTTGAAGTACTATTCTTAAAGCTTTTAGGGGCCATTCCCCGGCTAGGCCCCTGGTAGGCATTTTCATTTTCGAGATTTACATTATTCTGATTTTTGATTACAAAAGATCAATCGAGGTGTATTTCCACCACTTTAGGAACACCTGTTTCAGACGCTAATCAGTGTTCTAATCTAAAAACTCATCACAAAACAGACTCACTATTACCCCAGCCATAATGGAATTGACACAAGTATTACTGATAGAATAGGGCTATAGTATGTACAACAAGCGTATACCGCCAAAATGACGATGTTATTTATGCATAAATCGGCATCAAGGAATATAGAGCTAATTTATTAGGTAATTTATTTTCTATTATCCGAATATTCTAATTTTGAGCTTCTTTAAAAGTCTATACTCAATATTAAACATATCTTTCAGTTACTTACACTTTTTCTTTGATTTCAGTTTCAAACTTCCAGCGATTATGTGACGTATTATTCATTATGTTTCATCAGAGACTCATTCTAAACCCCTATATTCATTCTTATTAATCTTTTCTATTTACTTCGCGTGGACCAATTCCGTATAACTTTGAGCTTATTGCTGGAATCGGACTAAACAGACACACATACAGTAATACAATTTAACACACTGATTTGTACGTAGGGCTTTCATATGGGTAGATGTAAACGCATTTACAA